>WEKW01012293.1:868-22758 GCA_013389905.1 Sula dactylatra | reverse complement strand
AGTGTGGAGGATGATCACATCCCGGCCCCTGCCCCCCTCCCCTGCCCCCCCCCCCCGCCTTTCCTCCACAGTGTTCAAGAAAGTCGACTCCATCTCCAACGACATCAGCTCAGCCCAGACCTATTACGAGAAGAAGATCGTATCCATCCAGGAGGACATCCAGGGCCTCGGTGAGCGGCTTGCACCTGGACCTGGAGGTCTTCTCCAGGCTTCGGCGCCGCGTGTCCCTCCAGCTGAGCGGACCTCAGCTGCTCGGTGCTGCCATCTCCATGTGTCAGGTCCTGGGGCTCCCTCAGAGCCAAAACCCCACTCGTGTCCCAAGATTTTGGGGAGGGACAACTGTATGACCCCAAGAGCGGGGTTGGTGGTGTTGGGCTCTTTGGGGAACTTGCTGCATAGAGGTGGCAGGAGGAGGATGAGGGTGGGAGCTGGTGCAGGCTGGTGGCATCAGGGTGGTCCCAGCCATGACTTCATGGTGCCCGTCTCCAGCGTCTGCAGGGATGGACCATGGTGCTCCTTCCTCTGCTCTGGGCCTCGGCAGGAGGGTCTCCAGGCCCAGTGAGGGATGGGGTGGGGTAACAGACCCCTCTGCCCTTCGTTCAGATGAGAAGACCTCGGGGAACTGCTCCCTGTGCCACGAGACGGGACAGTTGGGCCAGGAGATCAGCAGGCTGCAGGGCGAGCTGGAGGAGATCCAGAAGATGCTTTTGGTTCAAGAAATCCTGCTGGACCGGACCTCCCAGACCCACAACCAGCTCTCATCCACCAGCAACAAGATCACCAGCGAGGTGGACAACTGCTCCTTCTCCATCCGGCAGGTCAACGAAAGCTTGGGGCAGTTCCTGGCCCAGGTTGGGGGCTGGCAAGTGGTCACCTCCCAGCTAGACAACTCTCTCAAGGGCTTGGCCCAGGAGCGCTACGACGTCCGAGCAGCCATGCAGCAGATGAACTTCACCCTGGGGCAAACCTCCGACTGGATCCAGATCATCCAGAGGAAGACGGACGAGGAGACGCTGACACTGCAGAAGATCGTCACCGAGTGGCAGAACTACACCCGCCTCTTCGGCGGGCTGCGGGCCACCTCCTCCAAGACCAGCGAGCTGGTGAAGAGCATCCAAGGTAGCATCAGCACAGCAGCTCGGCAGGTTGGCCAGAACTCGGAGAGCATGCACGACCTGGTGCTGCAGGTGATGGGGCTGCAGCTGCAGCTGGACAACATCTCCTCTTTCCTGGATGACCACGAGGAGAACATGAATGACTTGCGCTATCACAACAGGTACACGCAGAACCGCACCGCCGAGCGCTTCGAGACCCTGGAAGGCCGCATGACCTCCCACGAGATTGAGATCAGCACCATCTTCGCCAACATCAACGCCACCGACAGCCACGTCCACAGTATGCTGCGCTACCTGGATGATGTGCGGCTCTCCTGCACCCTGGGCTTCCACACGCATGCCGAGGAGCTCTACTACCTGAACAAGTCCCTCAGCCTGGTCCAGGGCACCACAGACCTACTGCGGGAGCGTTATAGCTTGCTCAGCGCCCGGCTGGACTTTGACATCCGCAACCTGTCCATGGTCATGGAGGAGATGAAGGTGGTGGATGTCCGGCACGGGGAGATGCTAAAAAACATCACCATCTTACGAGGTGAGGTGCATCCTGGTTGGCACAGACTAAGCCTGGCCTGGGATGGGTTGGGTAATTTGGGGGGCTGTTTCTTCTGTGGCTGAGCATGGTGGGATCTGGGCTCCTTGGGCGCGTCCTGCACCGTGGAGGACCCAAACCACCATCGCTGAGGCCAAGGCGGTGCTGGGATGTGCATCAAGGCACTCAGATACTTGCCCATGGATGCAGAAGAGTCCTGGGGATGGAGCTACATGGACTCAGCTTGCACAGCTGTCCCTGCACTGGGGGACAGGGACAGCGGGGAGGTGACCCATGTCCTTCCAGCATGGCTGGCTTGCATACTGGTGCCAGTGACCCCTCTTGCTGGTCCTGGTGGAGAGGGCATGGCCGCCCCTGGATGAGGGTGCCCAAAGCTTCCCCCGGTGGCCTGGGGACATCACCATCCACCCAGGGGAGCAGCGGTGCTGTCCCAGCTCCACCACCAGCTCCATGGAACCCACGGGCACCCCAGCAGCTTCCCGCTCCGCCATGGACCGCCCAACCCCGAGCCACGTTGCAACCACATCTGCATCATTACGGCCTAATTAGCGAGCCTGGGCTGCTTCCTGGATCTGGTTTTAGGGGGACCCCTGCGGTGGACCCCCACAGTACTGTGCCCCCAGGCAATGCCAATTGCCCTTGGAGCCCAGAGCAAGGTCTGAAGGGCTGGGGGGCCAGGCTCAGATGATCCTGGTCTTAGCAAGGGCTCCAGGGCTGGAGGATCCCAAAACCTCTGGGCATCTCCCTCTGTCCCCATTTCAGGGTGCTGTCCCCCCTCATGATTCTTATTGACCCTCTCCTCTCCCCCCAGGTGTGCCGGGCCTCCCAGGTCCCCGCGGCCTCAAGGGCGACGTGGGCGTCAAGGGCCCCCCAGGAAGCGAAGGAGAGAAAGGCGACGTGGGCAGCCTGGGCTTGCCGGGCCCCCAGGGACCCCCCGGCCCCCCGGGACCCCCTGGTCCCCAAGGCGAAAGGGGTCCCCTGGGCTTGAAAGGTTTCCCTGGCCTCAAGGGCACCAAGGGCAGCTTCGGGCAATCTGGCTCCCGGGGACAGGGGGGGCCCAAGGGAGACCCTGGCCCCCCAGGGCCGGCTGGGGTGCCAGGGCCAGCGGGACCCCCTGGCCCACAGGGCAAACCGGGACTCCCCGGAACCCCCGGCGTTGTGGGCCAGGCCGGCCCAGTGGGGCCCAAGGGAGACCCCGGTTTGCGAGGCCCCCCAGGGCTGCCGGGCCCCCCTGGCCCCCCAGGACAGTGACCCTGCCAGCCAGGGCACCAGAGCGGCCGAGCTGGTGCAGGGATGGGGAGGGTCCCCACCGCCACCCCCCACCCCAGACCCCCAGAGCATCCCCGGCGGGGGCGCGAGGCAGAGCCTTGCAGGACTGGGGAGGTGGAGGACTCCCAGTCCCCCCCAGTGTGAGGGTCCGGGGCTGGTCCCTGGCTCTCAGGGGTGCTGCCAGTTCTGGGTTCTGGGCTCGGCCATTCCTGGCCCTGGGGTGGGGGGTCCCCACGGGACAGGGGGTCCCTGTGGGACAGGGTGCAGCTGGCTTGTGCCCTTTCCTCGGCCCCCGCCACCTCCAACCCCCTCAACCCCGAGCTGTGTCCCCAGTGTACTCCCAGCACAATAAAGCTGTATGGGGAGAGCCGGCTCCTGCGTCGGGGACAGCAGAGTGGGGGGACAGGGGTGTGCCGGGGGAGCACCCCCAGCCAAACTGCCACTGGTGACGGGGTGCAAGGGGTGGGGGAGAGCGTGCTGCACCCGTGTGTGCGTGAGGGAGCATGCGTGTGCGTGCTCAGGGAACGTGCAGGTGCACGGATGAACGTGTGTGCATGACTGTGCATGCGTGCACCTGAGTGAGACATGCATGTGCATGCGTGTGCATGCGTGTGTGCATGCGCATGGAAGTGTGCACATGCCTGCATGTGCACGTGTGTGCACGAGCGAGGATGCACGTGCACACGCGTGCATGAAGGTGTGTACGCGTGTGCTTGTGCACGTGTGTGCACGAGCGAGGATGCACGTGCACACGCGTGCATGAAGGTGTGTACGCGTGTGCTTGTGCACGTGTGTGCACGAGCGAGGATGCACGTGCACACGCGTGCATGAAGGTGTGCACGTGTGTGCTTGAGCACGTGTGCGCAGGAGCGAGGATGCGTGGGCACGTGCACGCACATATAGGCACGCATACAGAGGGTGCCCACAGATGTGTGCACGCATGTGTAAGCGTGCACGTGTGCCGTTGCTGATGGGGACCCTGCTTTCCACTTCTGTGCCCTCCCCTGCAGGGCCCCCCGTGCCCTTGGCAGTGAGAAACAGGGCTCTCGGCTGTCCCCGAAACCGGAGCCCCCCCCTCACTGCCCTGGGGATGCCCTGCCAGGGAGGGGGGGTCACAGCCGGGACCCCCAGCACTGCCAGGAAGGCACGTCACTGCTCTGCGCTGTGCCTCAGTTTCCCAAACCGGGCCCCCGGTGAGACGGCCCCCCAGTGTCGAAGGGAACAGTGTCACCTCCTCCGCAACCCAAACCCAGGGTCCCCAAGGCCTGGCCGTGGGGGGACCCCACCAGAGCGGGGGGTGGGGTGGGGAGGTGCAGCCGGAGGCTCCAGGTACTGGCGCCGGTACCAAGAGCATCATGGCGCTGGGGAGAACAGCCAGGCCAGCCCCACCGTCCCCATCCCCTCCGCCTGCCGGGTGACCCAGCTCAGGGAGCCCCAGCTCAGGGAGCCCCAGCTCAGGGAGCCCCGTGCCCAGCCCTTCCCTGGGGCACAGGATCCCGCCGCCGGGCAGGGCGGTTTTATTGCTGTTGGCAAAGCAATTTCCTGTTTTCATTACAGAAACAGCCTGGGGCTGGTTATTAACAGGGGCCAACTGTGGCCCCGGCCCTGTTTTGTAGCTGTCATGGCTGGAGAGGCAGCACAGGGTGGGGTGGGGGGTCCTCTGAGCAGAGGGTGGTGAGGGGAGCAGAGACCTGACAACTCGTTACACAGATGCGGCACAGGGTGACAGGCCCCTCAGCAGTGGCTGGGTTCACTGGGGCTCTGGGGACCAGGAGAAAGCCCTGAGCCGTGCCCCCCCACAGAGGGGGGCTGCTTGGGGGGGTACCCCAGTCCCAAGCTGGTGGGCCCTTGGTGCCGTGGGTGCTGCACCGTGGTGTGTGATTATCACCGGTGCCGGAGCCTCGGCCATGCCCACCAGCGCTCCGTGCCTCAGTTTCCCCCAACTAGGTAGGACTTGGCCATGCCATAACCCCCACCCCGACCTCCTCAGCCCTTCTCAAACTCCTGTGCCTGTGGAAAGCCGGAGCACATCTGGCAGGGAGTGGCCTTAGCATAATATTGGGCAGCGGCTATGCCGGTGTTTGTGGATGGGCGGCTGCATCCTCCCCCGGGCCTGTGAAAAATGTGCAAGGGTAGGGTTTTCCCCCCTGGCACCGGGCAGAGCTGTGCTTTCCAGGTGGTGGTGAGGGTGGGTGATAGGATTTCAGAGCTGGGAGCAAAAGGATTAATAAATAAATGAGGAGCGGAGGTGGGGAAGGGCTGGGTGGGAATTGCTGACGGCAGCTGGGACTGCTTGCCTTCAAGGGGGTTATTCTTGGCGGCTGCTGGCCGGTGGGTGGGCATGGAGGAGAGCAGGGCAGCTAGGCTGCACGGCCTCTCCCCATCCCCAACACGGGTTGTCCTAAACAGCACCGTGGAAGGATGGCGGGGACACGGCACCTCCTGGCCTGGGCAGCTGTGCCCAGGGTGCCTGGGGACAACCAAGCCCATGGGCAGCCATGCACAGGATGCCCAAGGGACACATGGCCCCATGGCAGCCATGCACAGGGTGCTGGGGGCATGCAGCACATGGACAGCGATGCACAGGGTGCCCCCGGAGACACATGGCGATGCACAGGGTGCTGGGGACACATGGCCCCATGGCAGCCATGCACGGGGTGCCCAGGGACACACAAGCCCATGGGCAGCCATGCACAGGATGCCCAAGGGACACATGGACCCATGGCAGCCAGGCACAGGGTGCCCAGGGACACACAGCTCCATGGCAGCAATGCACAGGGTGCTGGGAACATGCAGCACACAGACAGTGATGCACAGGGTGTCCCCAGGGACACATGGCCCCATGGCAGTGATGCACAGCATGCTGGAGACACACGGCCCCATGGGCAGCTGTGCAAAGGGTGCTTGGGGACACATGGCCCTCTGGCAGCAATACACACGGTGCTGGGGACACACAATGCACGGGCAGCCATGCACAGGGTGCTGGGGACACATGGCCCCAAGGGCAGCTGTGCACAGGGTGCTTGGGGACATGTGGCCCCATGGCAGCCATGCACAGGGTGCTGGGGACACACAACGCACGGGCAGCCATGCACAGGGTGCTGGGGACACATGGCCCCAAGGGCAGCTGTGCACAGGGTGCTTGGGGACATGTGGCCCCATGGCAGCCATGCACAGGGTGCTGGGGACACACAGCGCATGGGCAGCCATGCACACGGTGCCTGGGGACACACAGCCCCAAGGCAGTGATGCACAGGGTGCCCAGGGACACGCAGCCCACAGGTGGTGATACACGGGGTGCCTGGGGACATGTGGCCCTACGGCAGCAATGCACAGGGTGCTGGGGACACACAACACATGGGCAGCCACGCACAGGGTGCCTGGGGACACGCAGCCCAGATGCAGCAATGCACAGGGGACATCACCCATCAATAAATGCCGGAGGACACCGGAGCCGCCGGGCGGGCACCGCAGCCAAGCACAACAGTTTGCAGCTGCAGGGCTGCGGCTGCGGGCGTTGCTGATGGCAGCGCAGCTCAGCACCGGCTTTCAGGTCGCGGGCCCCGGCCAACACCCATGAAAGGGCCCATTGATGGCGGGGAGGAGGGAAACCCGGCGGCGTCGAGTCTGCGGGGCGAGGCGGGGGGCCCCCAGCTCCTCGCCCCCCGCCCTGCCCCATGGGGGCTTCCTGGACTCCTGCCTTCTCCCCTGCCTCTGCCAGGGGCAGCTGGGAGGGGAAAGAAAACCAGTCACTGCCCTGTGCCTCAGTTTCCCCATCAGCCTGGGGTGGTTTACCACCACCCCATGCCCTGGGCCAGTTTGCATGCCAGGTCCTTGAAGAGGTGGGACAGTGGGGAGAGTTTGGGGTGCATTAGTTGGAGTCCCCCTGGGTTCAGGTCAGTCTGAGGCAAGACAGGACACGAGCAGCAAGAGGATGCACAGCCCACCATCTTCCTCCTCGTCCTCCCAGCAAGGACCCAGGGGCTGATGAGGGCCCAGACACCCTCGCTCACCCCAGCCTCAAACCCTCTGGCCCCAGAAGGAAGGGGGCATGCCGGGAAACACGTAAGGTAACTTTTAGCGTACTATTATTGGGATTTGCCCTTGCAGCAGGGTGGGTTTTTTCTCCTGTAATAATCCAGAAATTCCCTGATGAGACTGTTAAGATTTCAGATCGTTAAGGTGCGTTTCCCTTTCGCCTATCCCCCCTGCAAATCCCTTGCTGCACCAGGAGCCATCCTTGCTTTGCACCGGGGAGAAGCAGGGCCAGAGGCAGAGGGGGCTCTTTCCCCAGCTCCTGCCCCACTGAGGCTGCAGCCAAGCTTGAAGCATCCAGAGATGCACCCCAAAAACAGACTTGCATGGACTTTTGCTGTCCCCCCTCAGCGCGGCCATGCTCCACGGGGCTTTCTGTTGCGCGAGGAGACGCTCCGCCGACCCTCACAGCTCTGCTCCTTCTCAGAGGTGCGAGCACACCAGGTGACTCCCACCTAGCAGCATGTTTTACCAGCGTGGTATGAATTTAATCATGACATATATACAGGGGCTGCAAGGATTACCGTGACCGTTTCATACAGGCTTATCCACGAAATCTTACAGAGCGCTCAGGCAAGAGCTCTGGCCCGGACAGGCGTAGATGCTGCACAAAACTCAACTCTTCTTCACAAACTTCTCTCTCCAGAGAAGGTTTCCAACGAACAGCCCGAGAATCGAGCGTAATTTAAAAGAAGATACACCATGGGGCTATTCTCATTCTGTGCTAAAGGCACAGATCACGTAGGCTGCAACAACAGCCGAGCTCAGTCTTCATTACCTGTAGCTCTGTATTTACTGAGGAGCCACCAGATTTACTGCCAGCAAGGGCTGGGGAGGTCTGCAAAGCAGCCGTGAGCTTGTCCGAATTTACACCCTGCAATTGTAGGGGGATCTCCCAGCTTTGCTGACCACCGCCAGCGCGAAGAGAAGGGTTATGCAGTCAGCAGCGTCGCGTTGGGGCTCGCGCACGTACCGGTGACAGCGAGTTAATGGCAACTGTTTCTGAGACACTCTGCTGCCGGGCCAGCGGTGAGACGGCACGATTTGTTTTCTTTTCTTTAAAGCTCATGGGATACAAAGCCACACCAACCCCTTCCCTAGAATAAATATCATTGTCTTTATAGAACTGAAAGTCAATTCTGCTTCCTTCCACCCACATCCCTGAAAAAAAGAGATGTATGTGCAGACATACAGATCTTCTCCCTTCAGAAGGTGTCCATGGCACAGAGCTGGTCAGGCTGCCGGGAGAACCAACCAGGTTCTGAAGAAATGGAGTCGAAGTTCACTTTTTTTGGGTTTTTTCTGGCATTCTTAGCGATGATGACATATTAAGACATCCCAAACCACCTCATGATTGAGAAAGGAGAGAGACTTTATTTACATAAAGTCATCCGAATCGTTGCCATCCTGTGGGAAGAGAGACAAAATCAGGATCATTGTGCACATTAAAATGGAAAATGGTGAAATGGTGCATTCAGCAGGATTTCAGAACTACCATTTATTCTGGTTTCCTGCCATTTCAGTACAAACACCATGAAATCAGACCAAACAGATGCACAACAACAGCTCTGGAGTGGGAAGAGCCCTGAGTGAGGCTCTGCATTGTGAAATTGCAGCAGCTATTTGCTGTCCCTGCCATACATCCCCTGAAGCTGCAGCCCATCTGCTGCGACCTGGGAGGAACCAGAGACCAGGTCCACCAGCAGCTTCGTGGACCATTGCCATTATCACAACCTGAGCTTCTTTCCAGCTCGGGAGAAGGAAGGCAGTCTGGCATCACACGGGGGTCAGGTGCTGAGAGGAGGAGACCCCCTGCACAGCATTTCCGCTGCGCCTCTCCCTGGCAAGCGTGGCTAATCGGGCACAGCCTGCTTATGCGAGTCAGGAGACACTCATACTTCAACCCAGTTCAAGTTTCAAAGATGATCTGCATGCCAGCCAGAAGGAAAAATCACGAATTCTTGAAAAGCACATGTTCCTCTAAACAGCTAGTCAGGGACTTGGATGCAAAAGGTGGATTTTAAACTGAGGGTCACTCAGAGGAGCTCCAAGATCTGTTTGCCCACAGTCCCACCAAGGAGGAAGCTGTGGACATGCCAGACCTCAGGCAAAGCACAGATGCATCCAGTGCACATCAGGACCTCTTCTGAACTCCAGCCCCAGTCCTCCTGTGATCCACCTCCTCATTTCCCTCCTGCTGGCCTGCACTCCTCTCCGCTTTGGCTCCTTTTCCACTGTCAGACTGCAGCCATGTTACACTGCTCCAGTCCCTGGGCTGACACCTGCTTGCTCTCTGCAAGCACATCCCTTCCAGCTTCCTCTTCTGCCCCTCAGCACCCATATTCATCCCTCCCCAAATTGTTGTCTGTACAGTTCCAGTTTATTTCCTGTTAAAAATGTGCATTTTCCCCCCTCCCTTCACAGAATCCCAGACTGGAGGGGTTGGAAGGGACCTCTGGAGATCATCCCATCCAACCCCCTGCTCCAGCAGCACACCCAGAGCAGGGGCACAGCACCGCGTCCAGGTGGGGTTTGAATGTCTCCAGGGAAGGAGACCCCACAGCCTCTCTGGGCAGCCTGTGCCACTGCTCTGGCACCCTCACGGCAAAGGGGTTTTTCCTCATCTTCAGGTGGAACTTGCTGTTCCAACTTGTGCCCATTGCCCTTTGTCCTGTCGTTGGGCACCACTAAAAAGAGCCCGGCCCCATCCTCTTGACACCTGCCCTTCAGATATTTATAAGCATTGACAAGATCCCCCTCATCCTTCTCTTCTCCAGGCTGAACAACCCCAGGTCTCTCAGCCTTTCCTCCTAAGGGAGATGCTCCAGGCCCCTGACCATCTCCGTAGCTCTCCGCTGGACCCTCTCCAGCAGTTCCCTGTCCTTCTTGACCTGGGGAGCCCAGAACTGGACGCAGCACTCCAGACGTGGCCTCACCGGGGCGGAGCAGAGGGGCAGGATAACCTCCCTCGACCCGCCGGCCACACTCCTTTCAATGCACCCCAGGGCACCGCTGGCCTCTTGCCCACACGGGCACGTCACTGGCTCATGGTCACCTGCTGCCCACCAGCGCTGCCAGGGCCTTCTCAGCAGAGCCGCTCTCCAGCAGGTCAGCCCCAACCTGTCCTGGTGCGGGGGGTTGTTCCTCCCCAGGGGCAGGACCCTCCACTTGCTCTTGTTGAATTCCATGAGGCTCCCCTGGGCCCAGCTCTCCGGCCTGTCCAGGACTTGCTGGATGGCAGCACATTCTGGTGTATCAGCCGCTCCTCCCAGCTTGGTATCGTCAGCAAACTTGCTGAGGTTACACTCTGTCCCCTCATCCAGGTCATTCACGAACGTATTGAACAGGGCTGGACCCAGCACAGACCCCTGGGGAACACGGCTAGTTACGGGCCTCCAGCCAGACTCTGCCCCATTGATCACGACCCTTGAAGTAACAAGGTGGCATATGCAGGTCATGGTTGCCACTGGGGTGACCTCCTCTGCTCAAGAGCCAGGTTATGCCCAAACAGCTCCCAAAGAGTCAGGTCTGTTGCTCCACTTAAAGCTCTACCTGTTCTTTTGCTTGGGGTGGGAAGGGGACCAGGAGGGCTTTGCACACATTTCCAGCAGCGCAGGCTCCATCTGGCTGATTTACAGGCAACAGGGCCCTCTCAGAAAGGGGAGGAAATCAGCAATGTCCTTCAGCGAGAAGGGGTGACGGAGACGTGCTCTGTCACGCAGGAGCCACCAAAGCCAGACTGCAATGCGGGAGCTGTGCCATCACGATCCCGCATTGAATTTCAGCCATCTCTAAAAGGTTTCTGTGGGCATCAGCCGGCTCTTACCTGATTGGAAGACATGTTCTCAGCCTTCATTAATGATGAGTAGCTCCTGGAAGGGAAATGACATTATCTTGCATGACATGTTTTCAAAAGCCACCAACAGAGAGGCGTTTTGATAAAACAGGACCGAGTCCCAGAAAAACACATTTTTCTTTTCCTTTCTGAACTCAGGCAGGCTAGACAAGTATTTGTTTCTCTCATACTCTTTGGCTAATTAAATCAACCGGAGAAAGCCTGGGCGACTGCTTCTCCACAGTTTTGTTCAGGAACTACCAGCTAGATCATCCCAGGAGGTAGAAAATCCTTTACTTTGGGGGATGGCCAAGAGGCAGCTCTGGGGCAAGGTTAAATAAGCCGGCAGGCCCCTTGTTCTGTAGCACAGACATGCCTGGCTTAGTTTTTAGTCTCCTCAGTTTAGTTTGCTTCTCTAAGCCCTCTTTTCTGAGCTCTCCATATGTTGAATCACTCAGGAAATCCCGGAGTTTTTCAAATTCTGGTTTCGCTGTCATTTACAGATGAACATGACTCACTAAAGCTTGAAAGCGAGCTTTTGGGGCCAGCCAACAGCTACATCCAGCGCTGTACGGAGCCGTCAGTACTAAGGAACAAGCTCACACGCGCTGCGGCAAGAACAGAAAGGTCAATATGACATTTCAAAACACCATGCCTCATTCTGCGTTTAAAGGATCGTGCAATTGAGGATTCACACATTCTAGTTAACGTCAGTGATACAAGAGATGGCTGAAGAACCCTAGCGAAGGCTCGGCGCTTTCCAAAGCCGGCGCAAAGCTGGAAGCAATTGCTCCCATCCCTATGACAGAGGGAGCCAAGCGGCTTGCCCGACTTCACCCGAGTTAGGGACAGGTTTGAAAAGACACAGCCCTTTCTTTTAACAATGGTTTAACATCCGGGTTTATTTTAGGAAAAAATGGGGAAAATCCATTTATTCTAAAGACAAAGGAAATCACTGGGCCATGCAGACGTCCATGCCAGAGCAGGTCAGCTGAACACTGAGGAATGCCGGGCCGACTACTAAAGAGAAACTGCTGACCCATGACTCCCTCCCAGTGCCGATGAAAACTGCAGAAGTTAGAAGTTGGCACTACAATTTATTACTTACCTAAGTTCTTCCAGCTCTTTCTTCTTCTTCATCTCTTCCTTTTCCTTCCGCTTCATCTCTTGGATCTGGGCTTTTTTCTCATTTCTCTCCTCTCTGTCCCGGGCTTCCTTCTCAGCAGCCAGGTCTGGGAAGCGCTCCACTTTTGTCTTCTCTAGCCGGTTCAGGATCTCGTTCACCTTCTTCTCCACTGTCAGCATTTTCACCTTTGGAGTGCAAAGAACTGTGATCCTTATAAAAAAATACTTTTATTCTGGCACTTTCTCAACGGAAAGAAAACACCCTATTTTCACTTTACACATGGCTGGATCCCACAAAAACAGACGCTAAGAAAAATCACTGCCACCGAGGCCTATTCAGCAGGTTGTGTAACAGCAAAGAGAGGCCCACTCCCAACGCTCAGAAGCACATAGCTAATAACCATAAGCGTTGCTAAGTACATAAGCATTACTAATTTCATTTCTTGGCACATGCTTCAACAAAGAGGCCAAGAGACAAGAACAGGTCTTTGCTGATTCCTGAAGAGGTGGCACACGGTGTCTGGGGACCATTTTGGGAAGAGAAGCTCACGTGCTGCTTGTTGACTGCAGGATTTTTTAGCATTTCTTGCCCTGGTACAGACCTGTTTTAGTCAAACAACTGCATCTCTAGAGAGCCTTCTCTCCCAGCAGCCAACCTACTTAACCAAAATTTAAGCGTAACACTACCTGGGGACACTAGGTCAGGCTTGGCAATAGCTTAGTACACTGCCTTGACCTATGCCAAAGCCGCGCAGCTCTGCCTTTTAACAGATTTAACAAATTCAGAGGCAGCACCAGGGCGAGACAGCTCTCAGAGCAGAGACAGCAGAGCAAACACAGCGACAGACGTCTCCAGGACCCCACACAGCCCTGCTTTGCACAGCAAGTTCAAGTCCTGAGCCCTTCCGGACGTGTGATTACACTACTGCCTGCGAGCTGATCTAAACTGACTGCTCATATGCAGGCCCTTCAGCTGTAATAAGAGATGATTTTCGTGGAGATAAATTCAAGCAAATAGCACAGCCTAACGCGTGATACCATTCGGCATCAGCAAAGACTCGTCAGCTACACCGTGCTGCAGTTTAGAAACACATGCTGTAGGGGCTTTGCTCTGCTACAGGCTGACAATCAGCCACGGATTTTCAGGTGATGTTCAGGCAAGTCCAAACATGCCCCGGGATCTCTCTTATGCTTCAGGAGCGGACGATTCCCTGGCTGTAGGACAAATACTGAAGACAATCCACCCAGCTACTAACACGGAAACGTTACAGTCTGCCACCAGGTCACTGTTGCTGGCTTGCAGCAAACACTTACATCCTTCTGCCTGTGAAAGCCAATCTGCCCCACATCCATATCCGCAGTCTTCTTCAGGTTAGTCCACGGCGTGTACACCACGTTGACGTTGTTCATCTTGCAACCTAGGAAGCAGGGGAGAAAGGAAGGAGGGAAACATTTCAATTCTCTCCCTGCTGCAAGAGGTCTTAACATCTCCCGTGCGCACGGAACCCGGCAGTTATTCTTGTCACAAACATTACTAGCTAGGCAAGAAAGAAGAAAACGGAGAAGTCCTTCCAGTGTTACAGCGAAACGGAAGAACCCCACGACATCATTTTCTGCAGTAACACGAGCGCTGCAGCAGTGTTAACGAACTCCAGATGGAGACCGTCCTTGCCAGAAGAGCGATTACTATGGAAGGGGGCCCCAAGGTGGTGTTAGAGAAGAGACTGCAAGGCCTCCTTGGCTCAGCCAGCAATACGGAGGCACAAACAGGAATTTCAGAGATTTAAAATTCCTCCTTACAAAAGCATAAGGGGCAGCCCCAGCAGCTGCAAGCGACATCTGCTTCCCGTAAGACCTGCAGGCACAGGCTTAACAGAGAGCACTGCAGCAGAAACGTCACAAATGTTTTAATCCAAAAAACACATGCTCGTGTGGACCAGAAACGCCACAAGCACCTCATGCCCATCTCCCGGGAATCAGTATTACCTTGAATGCTATTCGCCTTCACTAGATGGGCACAGTCTATCAAAACTTCTTTAGGAATGTCATCCACCGTCTGGCCCTGTGACAGAGCAAGGCAATGTGAGCGGCTTGCGGTGGGGGGCCGTAGGGACTGACAAGCACACGAAGACCCGCCGTGGCCGGGATGCAGGGTGTGATGCTCTGCAAACACACCCAGGACCTCTACGCTCCACATTTTTAAAGACTGGAGTCTTCCGCAGCACTTGTAAGAGGCTTGAATCACCACAAGCGATTTGCACCCTGCGTTTCCCAAAGGTATTCTCCCCGTTTTAGTGGGGTGATGGTTCCTAGACACACGCTTGGTGTCAAGCCAGAAATCAATCGTTCTGTTGGGCCACGTTAAACTTCCCGCTCCTCCCCACATTATTTGGTAACGGAGGCTGTAAATTCAGTCTCCCCACACTGGTGGTTACCTGCAACCTTAGGGAGCCCCACAGGCTTTGCACATGAGCAAAGAGAGTCTTCTTATGCAGGTGAGTATTAATGTTTTTATATATATGTGTCACAGGATTACCTTGTGTAACCGAAGGTACACATGTGCGGAAGAGAGTTTATCCACATGAAACCTACAGAACAAAAAAAGAAAAGCACATTTAACAGAGGATAAGAGATGCTGATCTGTTCTGAAAGGTTTACTTCCTAACAAATGACAAAACAGCCACTCCATGGACCACTAAAGTAGAGAAACGTTCATGATACACGTGTTTAAAAGCAGGCAAGGGATTGAGCCTATCCTTCAAGAAACAGCAGTCCTCTCAATGGGAGACTGAAAAAATAAAAACCTCCCTTTTTTTCTTTTAAATGCTATACTACATGCAGGCAAAACTCACAGGATGAGCCTATGCATGTGGTGTTTTGGTCTATTTATTCTTAAGAGAAACAGCAAACTCGTGACCTCTGCAGCAGGCACCGCTAGTTACATCGCTGACATGACTGGTCTCACATCACAGAGCAAAAAAAATACCAAACCCCAGTTTCTCAGTGGTCAGTAGACCGGTCCATGGAGCCCCATGCCCTGCCTCCAACAGCAGGAACAGCACCAGAGCTGGTGGCTTCAGCGGGTGCCAGTCCCGATAGCAGGTGAACACCAGTTCTGCATTCACTTCACCCACTCCCTCTGAGATTTCATAAGCCTCGATCACCTCTCCAGCCCTCTCCCCACCAGACTGAAGAGCGCTCTCCTCTCCAGTCCCTCCCTACAGTGTGGCTGTTCAGCTCCTCGGTGGCTTCAGCTCCCCAGACCTTTTCTGACCTGACTGTGTTTTTACCATGATCACCTATTTTTAAGCCCTGCCCTGATCAACACTCACTCCAACCCTGCAAACTTCCAAGGACAGAGCGGGGAGAACTGATCTCACATCACCTCCCAACCTTTCTTTCCACCACTTTCTTTTTAACGTAACGAGACTTTTGCCTTCCTGATGCCAGATAGAAAATGCTCCAGCACCAACATATGAACTCTCACTTGTGCCTCCTGAGCCTCCTACCCTCATTCCACTGGATCCCTCTTAAGCCGGAGTAAGTCTAAAAGGTGCCAGACACTGTCAGGACAACAATTCCCAGGAGGCCTCCGCAAGCGGACCTATGATTTGTTTAGATGGCACTAGGATATGAAAAAAAGCAACATGGATGATGTTGGTGTGAGGTACAAGATAGGAGAGAGATGGGGAAAAGATGACTTTCATGGTTCAGGCAATTTGAGGACGCATCTCAAGGTCACTCCTAAATAACAGTATAGACATACCTTAAATTATGTAGTGATAGGGCAAACACGAGACAGAAAACGAATGTGATACTGCTACAACAAAGCGTTATTCAGCTGAAGTGAAATCTCTTCTGCTAGAAAAGAAGAAATATTCCCTTGACAGTTAGCTGCCTGCTGACAAAACGTCCTCTATGGGGCATGTTAGCTACTACCTATTCAAAGCTACCGAGACACCTCAGCTTATCCCGGCAAAGGCCACCTTGAAGAGCGAGAAGGAGCACAATCCACATGGTGATTCTTGTTAGAAGCCGTTAGCAAAGGAGAGGGCAGCAACTGTGGCACACCTGGTCTGTGCGATAGCACCTGAAAGGAAGCTAACTCCTTTGTAAGCATCTCACAAATCTTATCAGTCTGGAAACTTTATGGACTAATCCAGCCAGCAAAGATGCCACCAAATGCTGCTGACAGGATTGGGAACTCTCCTTCTCTGGGATTTCTCTTCTGATGAGATCTTATGAGCCAAAACCAACACACACATGTCAGAGCACTTCCTTTTGCCTGTCTGGCCACAGCTCTAGCGGGTCTGCTTGGCGCAGACACAGCTTTCACCCGGCAGGAATCACAATGTCAAACTCCTCTGCTCCTGCTCACCGACTCCAGCTCCCAAGAGAGCGACGGCTGTTTTACAGGACAGGCCAGTACTTGCCCACAGCGCACACAGCGGGGACACAAAGCACACACAGAGGAAAAGGCACTGGAAGGTAACAGTCTTCTCTAAGCACAGCATTTACTGTTTCTCAAAAAACTTCTGGCTCCATCCCCAGATGCATGATTTCACAGGTTTGTGCCTCCACTCCCCTCATCTTCTGTTAGTCTTTTGGTTTTGCTTGTCCGTGCACAGGGATATTCAGGAGCTGTTACTCTTGCTTGACTCAGGAGATGCTCTCTTACAAAGACCAAGCTGCCCTTCTCGTTTAACGTTGCCTATTTCCCAAACACACTAAGAGGAACAGCAAAGCTAGCACCTTTATTCTGAAACACAAATATTGCTACTCCATCAGCTCCATGCACAGATAAAACCCAAAACGCTTCCTGAAGGGGCCAGCTCTTACGATGAATGAAGTGGGGGACAGAGGGGGAGATAGAGGGGAATGAATTCAGAATCAACAGGGTCCCAACAGCTGCACCTGGGTCTGCTGCAACCCACCTCCGCCCTGGGATAGCTTCTAAACTGCTAACTGGCCTTGGAAAAAAGAGACTGTACAGAGCTGGTGGGAGCGAGAGGGTTGTGTTCGACTCAGTTGCATAACAAAAGGCAATTTGTTTCAGCGAGTTTCAGTACCTACCAAATGTCTTCAGGCCAGCCATACTTTATTAGGTCTTCATCTGTAGGAATAAAAGTATCAATGAGCAAAGCCCAGGACCTCATCAACAACAAATCAAAGTACGTGACAAGAGCAGGAACCCTCCCCTGTTGGTCAGCCATTGCACGGTGACTGAACAGAACGAGAAGAGGGCTTTAACGCTGCACCTGCCTGCTCCAGGTACGCCAGGAGCCACCGTTTTGGAAGTAGGTGGTGGCTTTAAGAAGCAGGAGGTCACAACCAAAACCCTGAATACACCCCATGTCCATCCCTTTCCCCCTCTCCATCGTTTTGAAAATTTTAATTGAAAATATATTTCTTCAGATACCAATGTAACAGGGGGAGGCTTTCAGGGCAAGTTTTCAAAACAGCCACACTAACACTTTTCCCTTGGAGTGAGATGCCCTGGGTTTCACTGCTGCGGAACCAGGAGGCACGGCAGAACCGTAACCCTCACCGTGAGCGAAAGGACGGGCACGGGAAACCTATGGAATACAAATGCTCCCTGGAGAGGGGAGAAATACAGACTGAGCAGGGAAACGAAAGGTGGGGTTTGCAAAAAGTTATCAGACACAACCTGAAAACCAGTATTTTTCTCTAGACAGGTTTTTTTTGCAGTTAATTTAGTTTTCACTTGTATCTGAAGGCAGTTACTCTGCCTAGAGGATTTCCAAAATTTATTTCTCCTAACTAAAAGTAACACAGTGGATTTCAGGGGGTAAGTCAGAATCACTTGCAAGGGTAGACAAGTTTTCAAAGACTATTTCGAGTTAACACATACAAAGACACCCTTTCAAAATGACCTTAAATCCCCACAAATCTAAATCCAATCCGTTAGGCATCATCACATTAATGTACTTACTTTCATACTTATCTTTTCCCATGTAAATGGTGTAAACGGAAGGAACAACTGAGGGATAGAAAGAGAAAAACAAATCAAAAAGGGTTTGGACAAATTGTGTAAGGAATGATGAACACACCAGTCTCGGTCACAGAAATCAGAATGAAAACTGCTCCCTCCCTCCCTCCCTCCCCCCCACTTCCCTCCTGGGGGCCAAAGGAAGATTGTTTTGCATTTCCTCCAGACTTTGTCCCAAATGCTTCAAAGGACTTTGGAAAGCGGCATTTCCACTGCTTTCCATGGAAGATTATCCAGCAAGGAACAACTTTCTGGGCAAAACACCCTCAACATCTAGGTGGTTCAGACTGTTACCCAAAAAGCAGATCCATCGCCCGGTGTGCAATGAGCCAATAATCACACCCTCAGGAGAGACACTGCAAATCTATTTCAGGGTTGCGCAAGCCTGGGTGCTTGGTGGTTTTCCACAAATCAAGCACACCGAAGCCTTAAACCTTATCATATTTATACCAGTCCATACGTATTCTACCTATCTAATACATATTCATTCTAATCTACATAAGTTATATAATTGGCACTGAGTCATTCTTTTTGTCTCTGCTTTGGTTTCTTCCACACCTGCTTTCCTTTCTTTAGGGGTCTTTGGTGATCTTGACGGATGAGGCATCCTAACTCCTGTTACATAGAAACAACTTAAAACTATTTTCTCTTAGCATCTCTCACTCATTTTTCTTCTAAAAAAGAAACGCTTGTCATTAATTAAATAAGTGAGCTGATGGCCAAGACATCTCGGCCCTAGTCTTAGATTAACTATCAAAAATGCTTAATCAAAAAGGAAAGAGTCTATATTCATGCTATCTAAACATATACATACACATACTCCTTAGATTCACGCTAACTCCTTGTATCCAAGGCAGGGAGGTTGTCCTCTTACAAGACTGTACCTGTGCAATTGTATAACCTGTTCGATTAAGCAGACATCTGCGAGTCAGAAAGGCTGACATCCTATTTACAGTCTGGGATTAACTCTCTGTGTGGCCTTGAGTCAGACAGCCCATCTCCCTGGCCCTCGCTTCCCTAAAGTACCAGAAGTCCGATGTGAGCCTCCCCCAGGTAGCCGGGGAGGTTTAAAATTCAACGGAAAGACTGAGGTTGCATAAACAGCAACTGGTGACTCGTTTGTCTCATCTGTGCCTTTTTGGGGCACTTGAAACAACGTCCTTCTCTTCTTTAGGACTCATTCCATCACGTAGTAAAGACACTGCCAATTCTGGGAAACCAGACAAGCGTCCCTTCGAGGCCAGCACAGCTGGGAGAGGGACACAGAGCAGTAAGGCGGTGCTACAGTCAGGGAAATCCTGCTGAAGAAACCACGGAGCAACCTGCTTTAAAAAAAAACCAGCCAAACACTCTGTTCTTGTACACGGCAGCAGGGAAATTCCATTTTCACAGCAACACTATCTACCAGTCTGTCACGTTTCTACAATTTTTAACAATTACGCTGTGAGCAAGCAAATACTGCAGCCAGCCACAGCTACGAGCCTCAGTGCGGAACTGAAAATTAGCTGTTCGACACCAGCACCTGCGCACTTTGGCACGAAGGATTACTGAGAGCGGGTTTTCAGCAGGCGGCTTCACGCCGTAACAGCCAGTGGCTGCAACAACCTGCTGCAGCAGCAGAGATGTATATTTTTCGTACGCTGTTGCAGAACAAACAGAATCCGTAGCGGGATTTCTAAAATCACTCACCGATAGAACACAAATTAAAGACTAAGAGCAAACAAATGAAATGCAAGCAACCAAATCTGCTTCCAAAAGCATCCTTTGAAAATACGGTGTCTAATCTCATATTTTCCAAGTCCCTAAAACAGCAGACACGCTTCCTTTATGTGCTGCAACTCTGGCAGTGCAATGACTTGGATCCCAAACTGCTTACCAACCCAGTCCTTTCTGAGGGCGTATTTCTCGGAAATCCAACATCCCTAGTACAAAGTTCAGCTAACACTTTCCAATTTAGTAATGAGGTAAGATGAATTACTGCCAGCTGAACACAAGCCAGCAGGGTGGCCAAGAAGGCCAACAGCATCCTGGCTTGTATCAGCAATAGTGTGGGCAGCAGGAGCAGGGCAGGGATGGTGCCCCTGTGCTCGGCACTGGGGAGCCGCCCCTCGAATGCTGGGTTCAGTTTTGGGCCCCTCGGGACAAGAAGGACATGGAGGTGCTGGAGCGTGTCCAGAGAAGGGCAGCGGAGCTGGGGAAGGGTCTGGAGAACAAGTGTGATGGGGAGCGGCTGAGGGAGCTGGGGGGGTTTGGTCTGGAGAAGAGGAGGCTGAGGGGAGACCTTATCGCTCTGTGCAACTGCCTGAGAGGAGGTTGTGGTGAGGGGGGTTGGTCTCTTCTCCCAAGTCACTAGTGATGGGACATGATGGCCTCAAGCTGCGCCAGGGGAGGTTTGGGTTGGATATTAGGGAAAATGTCTTCACTGACAGAGTGGTCAGGCCCTGGAACAGGCTGCCCAGAGAGGTGGTGGAGTCACCATCCCTAGGGGGTTCAAACACCGTGCAGATGTGGCACTTGGGGCCATGGTTTAGGAGGCCTGGGGGGGTTGGATTGATGGTTGGACTTGGTGATCTTAAAATCATTAAGGTTGGAAAAGACCTCTTTGATTCTATTCTATGAAATGAAAATTCAAAAATATGACAGGATTAGACACCTGTGGGAATTAAAGACTGGAAAAAGTCCTCCCTGGACACATAGGAATGTGAGATCATCATGACTACAGGCACTACCCGCAAGCTCAAAATTAAATGCTGAAAAATAAAGTTGCATTAGTGATGGTGCCATGAAAACAAAGCCCATCCCGCCAAAGGAGTAGCGGAACCCCGACATAACCGAGCAGATTTCTTCCAACCCATATGATTTAACACATGCCAGTAAAAGTGCAACAAGTTTTAGGCAAACTGAAATAGCCTCATTATTGTAGACCTCTCTCTGGCAGCATAACTGATTGTAATATGCCAGAAACCCTCTGCAGAACTGTCACTTAAAAATAAAGGAGATAGTTCACATCATTCACAGAGTTAACCACAGCTTGTCTGCTTCTCATGTCCCCCCCCGTTACCCTACGTGTCTGCCGGGCACTGCGTCAGGCACTTTTCTCCCCAGAAAAAGGCCCACATCCAGGAAAGTCTCTCAACTTCCCAGTAGCAGCCTGCTTCTCAGCAGAAAATGTTTTCATTCAAGTGTCAGATTAAGTGACCAACACAGCCAGTGTATCTGTTCACTGGGTGTATAAAGGGCCTGACTTTCCATAACAGAGTAAAAAAGTTTTTTAAAGAAATCCCAAGAACAAATTTGTTTTAAGAAACACTCACAGACTGTTTAAGTCTTGCCTTGCCCAAGGAAAATCAAGCAGCCAGATGCTCAAATCATTCTCATTGAAGAATGTCACCTCTAGGACTGAGGAAAGGAATGCTGTACAATTCTAGCTTGTGGATACAGTGGGCAAGGGGCAAAAACCATGCTGAAACTTTCAGAAGTTATACACCAGTGAAATGCCAAAAAGGAATATTCCTGTACTGTCCCCCGTATCGCCAGCCCGTACTGCATCAAACCATGGATTTCTGATGCTTTGGAAGTGGCTAACCTTTTTCTACAGGCAAGCAAAAGAGATCTGTCTATATCAATTGAGAATACTAATGAAGTTTGCTGATGATACAAAATTGGGAGGAGCTGTTGACACTCCCAAGGGCAGAGAGGCCCTGCAGAGAGCTCTGGACAGACCAGAGAGCTGAGCAATCACCAACCGTATGAAGTTGAACAAGGGCAAGTGCCGGATTTTACACCTGGGGCACGGCAACCCTGGATGTACAGACAGCCTGGGCAACAAGAGGCTGGAGAGCAGCTCTGCACAGAGAGACTTGGGGGTTTTGCTCAACGGCAAGATGAACATGAGCCAACAGCGTGCCCTGGCAGCCAAGAGGGCCAACCGTGCCCTGGGGGGCATCGAGC
>WEKW01012289.1:60024-91739 GCA_013389905.1 Sula dactylatra | reverse complement strand
AATGAGCTTCAGCACAAGCTATATAAAGTCTGTGATAAGGCCTTGGGTGTGTTGAGATTGATAGCTGTCACTGAGGTTCATATATCCCCACTACTTCTATTACTTGTGCTAGCCAGGACAAAGCTATCTTGGACAAGCCTGCACGGGCGGAAATGACACCTTACTGACCCTCTAGGGTTCATTGTACTGCAGATAGGAATTCTGTTGTCAGTGAAACTTCTGATAGAAGTGGTTTTCATCTAAGAGGCTGAAAAGGATTTATATTCTAGAAAGCTCTAGTAAAGTTTTGTATGGGGTAAAAGTTATGCTTCCAGGACTGTAAGGGTATTATTTGGGAGAACAGGATGGAGTTTGAGGCCAGGGACCTGGGAGAACCAGGGATCTGTCCTCTGAAAACTTAGTTTGAAGACCACAGTGTATCTGTTGACAAATTGTTGTAATGTAATCACTTCAGAAATACTACCTGTGCCCTTAAAGGGCAGGCAACAATAGCAGAAACTGACATGAAATTTTTTTTGTCAACAAGAAATAGTATGGCTAATACCTACAATAAAAGAAAGCTGTATTTCCTGTGCTAGCTGCAGGGTTATCATCCACTGTTGCAGAGAAAATACAGCGTCATTTATGTAGATCTTGACAGATATAAAATCCAAGAAGTGTGAGCTCTGCTTTTTTATTAGTATCTGTTTGCAGTTTATTGATACTGTAAATAATGTTATATCTCAGGGATTGTAAAGATTTGTTTTTCAAGTTTTCCTACCTATTTTATAGTAGCATTTTAATTTTTCAGTCTTAACTTTCCACCCGTCCTTTAATTAGATCATTTGCTTGAACTTTGACTGCCAACATGTTCTGTGTCAGAGTCAGGAAAAGAGTAGAATTGGAGGGATGAATAGGTCACATTCCTAATCTGCTCCAGACTTTCTTTTCGACTTGAGGCAAACTCTTACTGGTGAAAGTAGTGAGGAGAAGCACAGTACTATGCTTTGAAGGGATACTGGGAGGCAGAACTCACCACATTTTGAAAGTAGCTTCAGCCTAGACACAGAGCATTGCAAGACTACAAAATGTGGCAATGGTGGTGATATCTGTACTCTCTCATGCTTTTTTCAATTAATTTTACAGATCAAGTTTGGATGACTATTGCCCTTCAGAGCAGGTTGACATCATTCAAGAGAAGGTTCTCAATTTACTAGGCTCGGTGTATGGCACTCTGGATGTGCACTTAGATTACTCAAGCACCTCATCTTCTTTGTGACCTTTCTTCATGTGTTGCCCTCTAATGCAGTGGATTAATTTAAATTGCGTATTAGCTCTGGTTGGAAGGGGAAGAACACTGTTATTTCAGCAGGTGGCACTAGAACCCAAGCTGACCACGAACTAGTTTTGAGTTGTATTGCTTTCTTCAAATCAGCTGCATCTGAGCTGTTACCTGCTTGGCTTTGTTCAGATTAGTTCTGTGATTACTATTTTTACTGCCTTGCTTCTTAAAATCGGTGCAAGAGAAACTATTTTTTGTCCATAAAATGTATTTTTTCACCTGATTTCTTTAAGTGTCTGTAAAAAAAATTATATATATAAACTTCTTAAAATAAATGGATTTCTTTTATGTAATCAAACTTTTTTGGATGGAATCTGGTGAGTAACAGAGATGTCCCTGGGTTGCACTGAACCTTTTAAAAAAATTATCTCAATAATGCCATTAAGACATTAGATTTACATTGTGATCTTTCTTAACTGCTGTGCTCGAGATGACCAGGCATCCCTCTATCATTTCTCTAGAGCAGCTTATGGCTTCTGCCCCATCCACAGAATATCATTTATATTTATACACTGTTGCATTAATATTGTTTTATTTTGCCTTAGAATATTTTATTGGTGACTCAGATAATATCCCTAATGAACAGACATTGGCTTGGTATTTTAATTTTTACGTATTTTTAAGGATAAAAAGTATTAATGCGTGTGTATGATCTGTTGGATCCTGTAAAGAGCTGAACTGATGTTTTCTTCAGAAACAAAGATTTAACTTCACTGAAGTCAGCAGCAAAACCTTCTGTACCAGGTTTTCGCTCATTTCAGTATTGCTATTTGGTGAAAAAATAACTGGTTTAGAACGATTTAATTTAGAAAACAACCTGGTTCTAGAGAGAACTGCCACTTCCAGAAGGGGAAAAAAAACCCACAGGATTTATTTGGGAATGAAACTGAAATAGGAAAGAGAAAATACCACTTAGAATATTGTATTTTATTAGGAATAAATTTTGCTTGTAATTTTTTCTGAAAGAGTTAAGTTCATACATTAACATTTGTTCTAGAGGCTTTATGCACTTTTACAGTTTACTACTTCTGCTGTTGATATGACTACATTATAGATTGTAAATATGTAGTTATTTTAAAATAATTTTTCCAGAAGAATAAATTCCATGACCATGGACCCATTTTCTTCATGCTTATGCATTCTGTCACAAAGACATGGCCAGCCTTGGATCCAAGATTCTTAATACGTCATGAACAGCCATACATTGTGTAGAGAAACTGAGTTGGGTCAGATCATGTACTGCTTCTGTGAAGTTTGGTGGGTTTTTTAAAGAGATGCTCTTTGCTGGGCTTTGAATAAGGTTGTAGAAAACAAAAAAAACCCCATTGGATCAAAGGTGCTGGGATACTCTTGCACTGTTGAGAATTATGTTGGCCCCCGAAAGAGAAGTGCACAGGGTGCGATAGCACAGTTCTGCCTGGCTAATGATGCTCTGCTTCCGTGTCCCAAAACAGGGCGTCTGCAGCACGTCAGCTTGTACCAGCTGCGGGTGCGCCGGTGCCGGCCGCAGCCGCAGCCGATGNGGAAGGAAAGGGCGGGCGAAATGGCGCCCGGCAGCCGGGGCCGAGGGAAAGGGCGCGGGTGAGAAACAGCCCCGCGAGCCCCGAGGGGAGGAGAGCGGCGGGAGGGGAGGAGGGGCTCCAGGCGCCCCGGCAGAGACTCCCCGGCGGCCCCGGGAGGGACCCCGGCGGGGCGGGGGTTTCCCTGCAGCCCCTAGGAGAGGACCATACCAGAGGACGTGGGCATTTGCTGAAGGAACAGCAAGCCATGGAGCACCCTACGTTGGAGCAGGAGCGTGAGGAGGAAGGAGTAACAGCAAGGAGCTGTTACCAGTCCTGTCCCATCACAGTCCTTGAAGTTGTCCTGAGCGTTTCCTGGGGGCTCAGATATCCAGGGGCTGGCCTCAACAACACAGACCATGGGAGCCATGGCTGTAGGCAGGGTGACTTCTCCCCACCCTCCCTCAGGTCTGTCCTGCGCTAGCTTTTCTCACTGCCAGGCTGTGCCCGTGCTCGCAAGTCAGCCCTGCCATTGACTCTAATGCTCCAGTTGTTTCCAAAGGGAGTAATGGTGGAAGTGGGAAGGTCCTTGACCATATAGGATAATGCAATGGGACAACCCTCACAGGATAGCTGGATAGAAGGAACAGAGGGTAAAAGTTGGTGCTGCTCAGCTGGTTGGCCCTTGTTTTTGACTACAAGAGGAAAGATACCTGTCAGTCCTCTAATGGGCTCTGTTTCTGAGTGTGGTGCGTTAACCCCACCATCCAATCTAGATGATCTAGATTTAGATCTGGATATGTAGATACGGACTTTATTTATGACATTGCATCACATTAGTTTCTTCGCTCAGAATTCCTGATCTGCAGTCCCGTTGCTTGACTGCTATCCCACAGGGCAGTTCTTGCAGAAATAATACTGTCCCCTCAAGAACCTATCTCTGGATAGGAATGCTACAAGACTGTTTACCTCCTCCAAGCACAGGCTGAGAAGGTAAAACTTCACATGGATCAAGGGAATTCCTGTTTACTGAAGCTGTTTGGGGCACTTTAAAAGTTGGGGCTGTGCAGGGGAAGTTTTAAAGAAATCAGCCCTAATGACATGAGATTTGACAGGAGTGTGGGCCCACTGCTTTTTACCATGTGCAAGTTACTTGTCCCAAGGAAAGATCCTTACAGAAAAATCACATGCCTTGCAAAATTTACTGTCCCTCTCCTCTGTGCTTTTCTGAATGAAGGAAGGATGGCTTGGCCTCTGTGTGGCGCAACACCATGCCACATTTTCATTGCAGTATTTCGACAATGTTTGGTCTGTGCTTCAGAACAAACACAAAACCCCACTTCTGTCTTTCCTCTTTTTCCCTTCACCAAATCCCCCTTTCAAAATAAAATATCAGTCAAAGCAACTTTTGGCTTGATACACAAAGCAGTTAGCATCATCACAGATCAGCACCCAGACAAAACAGGGGTCTGAAATCTTGCCACACTGATAATAAACTGCCAGTCGCTTCCGTGGTCCTGTCATGCTAGCGTCCATTCAGTCCATTCACCTGGCTCCAGTGCTGTGGCTCTGCCCTGTTGGTATGGCACAGCCTGGCCCGCACCAGGGCCACCCTTGGCTCTCTACTCCTGGCCTGGAGGGAGCAGCCGCCATGGCTGTGCCCTGACAGTCAGCTCAGGCCATCTTGGGTCTTGAGAGGGCCATTGACAGGCACAGACCCTTGAGCTCTACCAGGGCCTGCCCCCATGACTCACCCCAGCCTGGGTGCTGTAGGGCCTGGCCCTCAGGCTGAACAGTGTCAGTTCGTGAAATTGGCTGCACAAGCTGGGCGGCAAGGGTGAGCCCTTGGGACCCACTGTGGCCAACGGAGGCCCCCACAGGTGAGATGGCCAGGGCTGACCTCCCCGCAGGACCTGGAGCATTGCCTGCCAGACCTGGTTGCCTCTGCCAGAAGGTGCATCCAGCACATGGGAGACAGCCTACCCACACCCTGTGGCGAGCCCAGCCATGTCTTCCTCCCTCTCCCTTACTATCCCTAGAGGAGGAGCCCATGGAAGCAGGTGCCATCCAACTCCCAAGAGTGGCCCTCACTACTCTCTGACTCCACGTGTGGAGCTTCAAGGCTTTTAAACAAAGTGATGCCTATTTTGGCCATGGCCCACAACAATCAGTACAGATTTTTGCAGCTGCCTCTGCACACTTCTCATTTAACTGGCCTTATATGTGAGTCTGATCATTTGATTCACCACGCTCTGAAGGATGGGAGAGACAATACTAAAGCAAAACAGCTGAGGTAATTTGAGAGCTGGGAAAAGAAGTGACACAATTAAACAAAGGCTTCCTCACTAAGCCATCTGTGAATAGAGGGGGCTGCAGTCCCCTTTCCAGGGGACTATTCCTGCAGCTTTCCTCTTCCAACACAGACTTGGAATAGCTGCTAGCACAAGATGGTGTCTTGAAGTTCTTTGCAGCAAGATCTTTTTCATGATCTCTTTTGTATTTACTTGATGTTTGGAAGGCAAATTTCTCTACTTCAGCAGTGATACCAGGTGTATATATATGTTCATGAAGCAATGATAATTCTGCAGTGACATATCACTGCTTATCTTGAAGCTAAAATTTATGTTCTTATTGGAATACTGTATGTAGTAGAACCTCAGTAGCTCTCAGTCAATGATCACCATGGCTAGCAGTATTTAAACTCAACATAAGCCTGGATGCCTGAGTTGTTGGTGAATAGAAGTCTGCAGGCTGCACCCAACACAGTACTGCTGTTAGGACTTGACTGTCATAGGAGATGCAAGTCTTTGTTAAAAACTAGCTACTCACCTTCTTGAAAGGTAACTCAGAACAGCTTGCACTACTGCAGTACCAAGAAATGCTAGTTTTATTTAGTCACTTGGCAGAAAAGGCAATTGTTGATGACAGATTTTGGAACAGTAATGAAAATGAAGTGTGATTTTAAGGAACAGCTGGTGTTTTAAGTTCTAATGAAACCGCATAGCATTCTCCTCAACGCCCACTGCATTAAGATATGCTGTTATGCTGCAATAATTAATGCAGGTTAGTCAGAAAAAGCTAGAGTGTTGTGAAGTATTCAGAAGACTATATAAATAATGTGTCTGTGAAAGTCAAAGTGAAAACAGTGTGCCTGCAACTACTGCCTTCCACAGAGGCACCTCCCTCTATTCACAGATGGCTTATTCCTAGCCTATATTGTGGTAATCGGTGGTGAATTTAACATCAGAAAAAAGGACATTTATTCTTTGGCTCAAACTTTACACTACGAAACAGCTAAATATGGACTATAAGATATTTCCCTAAGAAAGGGCAGTAACCTTACTGGGTTTGAAGAGACCTGAGCAGGGCCAGAGGAGCAATGGTGGCCGCCCCCCCCCCCCCAATATATAAAAGAAACCCCTGGGGAGCACTGATGACCAGGGCAGGGCACAGCATCTCGTGCAGGAAGAGTGCTGTAACGCTATCCAATCCATCAGGGAGTGAAGGTGTCTACCCAGCAGAAGGCTATGTCTGCAACAGACGCAGCTTCCCAGGCAGAGCTCCAGCAGGACCATGCTGCCACCCAGGTATCCGGCTGCAGGGTGTGCCCTGCTCTTATGCCAGTACCAGAAGGCAGCAGTGAGCACGCCTGTGGGATGTGCGCCCAGGTAGAGGAGCTCCTCAGATCTGAGAGTAGGTCAGTAGGTTGAGGAGTATCAGGGAGTCTGAGAGAGAGAGGCTACTGGATCTGCAGCCTACCTTCCCTGGGACAGACCTGTTAGGCTGACAGGACGCACGATACAGAAGGATTCCCTATCCTGTCTCCACCCGACAGAATTCAGTGACTTAAGGCTATCGTGGTTTAGCCCTAGTCAGCAGGCACTACACAGCCACTCATTCACTCCCCTCACCCCAGTGGGATGGGGGCGAGAATAGGAACAGCAAAATTAAGAAAACTCATGGGTTGAGATAACAGTTTAAAAATTAAAATAAAATAGTAATAGTAATAATGACAGTGGTGATGATAATAATAATATAATGAAAAGTAAAATAATGAGAGAGAGAAAGAGAGAGGGGAAAGCCAGGGAAAAGAAAACAAGTGATGCAAACGCTCCCTACCCACTGACTGATGCAATCACTGCTTCCCCTGGCCAAACTCCCCCAGTTAATATACTGAGCATGATGTCATATGATATGGAATATCCCTTTGACCAGTTTGGGTCAGCTGTCTTGGCTGTGCCCCCTCCCCTCCTGGCTTCTTGTGCACCTGGTAGAGCATGGGAAGCTGAAAAAGTCCTTGACTAGTGTAAGCACTACCTAGCAACAACTAAAACATCTCCACATTATCAACAGTGTTTTCAACACAAATCCAAAACATAGCCCCATACTAGCTACTATGAAGAAAATTAACTCTATCCCAGCCGAAACCATGACAAAGGCATAGGTGGGTACCACAACAAGTACCTGCCTGGTGCATCAGGCAAATCTCCTCCATGACCACCCCACCTTCCCAGGTGCCCTTGCATAATATGTACAAAGCCTTGCAAATGGAACCGAACAATAAGAAGGCCAATGGTTCATCTAGGTTGGAGGTGTTGCCAAGGTTCAGTTGGCCTATGCCTCACATCAAAACCACTTCCATAAAGAATAAAAGACAGGTCATTGTCATAGGAGACTTTCTTCTGAGGGGAAGAGAAGGCCCAGTGTGCAGGCTAGACCCACTTCTCAGGGAAGTCTGCTGCCTCCCTGGGGCCCATCTAAAAGATGTGACAAGTAAACTTCTTATCCTGGTACAGCCCTCGGATTATTATTCATTATTGCTTTTTCATGTCGGCAGCAACGAAGTTGCAATAAGAAGTCCAAGGGTCAATCAAGAGGGATAGGCAGGACAGGCAAGGCAGTAGGGGGGCTCTGTATGTAAAGGAGGGGTTGGATTATAAGGCTCTGGCAGTTGGTGATTACATGGTTGAGAGCCTCTGGGTAAGGATTAAGCAGATGTTGTTGTGGGAGTCTACTACAGAACACCCAGCCAGGAAAACAACACCGATGAATTATTCTATAAGGAATTAAGGGATATCACTAGATCACCTGCCCTTGGCTTTATAGCATATTTTGACTTCCCAGACATCAAGTGGGAATATCATACAGCCGACACAAACAGGTCCAGGAAATTTCTTAAGCACATTGAAGATAACTTCTTGGTGCAGGTATTAAGGGAGCTGACTAGGAAAGGTGCCCTCCTAGATGTGTTGTCTGTAAACAGAGGGGGACTCATGGGTGAAGTGGTGATTGGTGGCTGTCTTGGTCACAGTGACCACGAAGTGGCCAGCAAAACTTTGACCTTGGATTTGGGGAGAGCAGGCTTCGGTCTGCAGAAGGAGCTAGTTAGTAACGTCCCCTGGGAATCTGCTTTGGAAGGTATTGGGGTCCATAAATGCTGGTCGCTTTTTAAGAGCCATCTCTTAAGACGGCAGGAGCAGGCACTCCCAAAGTGTCAGAAATCAAGCAAGCAATGCAGAAGGTTGGCTTGGCTGAGCAGGGATCTTCTTCTGGAACTTAGGCAGAAAAGAAAAACTTAACAGACATTGGAAGCAAGGACAGGCGAAATGGGAGGACTACAGAGATGGTTTTTGCCACTGTAGGGAGAATATTTGTGTAGCCAAAGCTTGATTAGAGTTCAAGCTGGCCAGCACTGTGAAGGACAACAAAAAGGGCTTTTTAAAAATACGTTAACAGCAAAAGGAGGATCAGAGATAACATTGGTCCATTATTTGATGAAGTCAGTTATCTTGCAAATAGGGACGTAGACAAAGCAGAGATGTTTCATGCCTTCTTCACCTCTGCCTTCAACACCGATGATGGACCCTGGGTCCCCTGGACCCCTGTGTTAGAAGATCGTGACTGGGGGGATGATAAACTCCCTGCCAACTCTGAACTTGCTTGAGTCTTCCTGCTCCAGCTGAATGCACATAAGTCTATGAGGCCTGAGGGTATTCATCCCAGGGTACTGAAAGACCTGGCCGACATCATCGCAGGACCTCTCACTGCTATTTTTCAGCAGTCTTGGAAGCCTGGAGAGGCCCTAGTTGATTGGAAGCTGGCAAATGTTGTCCCAATTTTCAAGAAGGGTAAGAAGGAAGATCCTGGTAATTACAGACCTGTCAGTCTCTCTTCAGTGCCTGGCAAATTATGGAGAAGGTTTTTCTGGGAGTTACTGAAAACCATGTGAGAGTCAATGCAGCCATTGGTCATAGCCAGCCCAGGTTCATGAGGGGAAAGTCTTGCTTAACTGACTTCATTTCCATTTATGACAAGGTCACCTGTCTAGCTGACCAAGTGAAGCCAGTAGATATGGGGGTTTTTGGATTTGAGCAAAGCTTTCAATACTGTCTCTCACAGTATCCCTCTGGACAAAATGTCCAGCACACAGCTAGACAAGTCCCTAATACTTTGGGTGAACAATTGGCTGATGGGTCAGGCTCAAAGAGTTATAGTAAATGGAGTTACATCGGGCTGGTGGCCAGTCACCAGTGGGGTTCCCCGGGGCTCAACTTTAGGGCCAGTGCTCTTTAATGTTTTTATAACTGATCTGGATGCAGGAGTTGAATGTTCACTAAGTAAGTTTGCTAATGGTACTGAATTAGGAGGAGCTGTGGACTCCCTCGAGGGTAGAGAGGCCTTGCAGAGAGATCTGGATAGACTAGAGAGCTGGGCAATCACGAACTCTATGAAACGTAACAAGAGCGAGTGCCAGATTCTCCACCTGGGATGGGATAATCCTGGCTGTACATACAAACTGGGGAACAAGAGGCTGGAGAGCAGCCCCAGGGAAAGGGATGCGGGGGTTTGGGTTGATGGCAAGTTGAATATGAGTCAACAGTGTGCCCTGGCAGCCAAACGGGCCAACCCTGTCGTGGGGTGTGTCAAGCACAGCATAGCTACCCAGTTGAGGGAGGAGATTGTCCCACTCTACACTGCACTGGTGTGGCCCCACCTCGAGTACCATGTGCAGTTTTGGGTGCCTCAATATAAGGAGGACATCAGACTATGAGAGTGTGTCCAGAGAAGGGTGGCCAAGATGGTGAAAGGTCTTGAGGGCAAAACTTACAAGGAGCAGCTGAGGTCACTTGGTTTGTTCAGCTTGGAGAAGAGAAGGCTGAGGGGTGCCCTCATCTCAGTCTACAACTTCCTCAAGGGGGGCAGCAGAGGGGGAGGTGCTGATCTCCTCTCTCTGGTGACCAGCAATAGGACACAAGGAAATGGAATGGAGCTGTGTCAGGGGAAGTCCAGACTGGACATTAGGAAAAGGTTTTTCACTGAGACAGTGGTTAGTCATTGGAACAGGCCTCCGAGGGAAGTGGTCACGGCACCAATCCTGTCAGAGTTCAAGGAGCATCTGGTCAATGCTCTCCATCATATGGTTTAATTTTAGGTAGTCCTGTGTGGAGCAGGGTGTTGGACTTAATGATCCTTATTGGTCCCATCCAGCTTGAGGTCTTCTATGACTCTGTGATTCTATGTGTCTGTGAAGCATGCAAAGCCTTCTTTCCTAATGTTTCCTCAGTTTCCAACCCCATCACAGCACAAGTAGGACGCTCAGGATGGGGTATGTGTGGCATCCATCTCCCCATGATGTGTCCTCACCTACTGGGTAGACAGAGGGACAAATTTAGTCTCTGAAGTTGGTTCCTATTCTTTATATAGACAGATGGGCCATTTGGGAATCAGAAATAAATGACTGCATAATAGCAAGTTGAGTGGCAAGAATGTTTGCCTATTTGGAGCAGTTTTTACCAACCACTGGCAATGAGAAGGAGTTTTGGGACAAAAGTGTCCTTGCAGTAGTGTTAAAGATCAGTTATACATGTTCAGAAAGGCTAACAAAAGTCACATACCTGCCTCCTACTTCCACCAGAACACTTGTGATTTTGTCGCACAAGTCATCTTCCTCAATGGCACATTTACAGAAAAAAAAGCTAGTTTAAAATGCAATATTAGGAAATAAAGGAAAAGATTACACCATTGTTACCAGTCTTCTCTTACACATTTATGTTGTATTGCACACTAACATCAAGTAGTCCAGTTTTACTTGAGGACTGTAGATTGTAATGTCATCTTTTCAGTTCACAGCTTGCTTTTCTACCACAGCCAAAAGACACACACATTACTAAAAAATCTATAGTTAGGTCTGGAAGGAGCTGAAGAAAGGGCAAAGCAAGTGTCTTTGAAGTATTCTGTTGTAGGATTTTTAAATAATGTAGAAACTTGGGACATTTTTAATAGCCCCCTGAGAGTTAAAAAAGCTTTCAGAATAAAGCTATTAGACATTAAAATTACTTCCTGATGGAAAAAAAGACCTTTAATTTCAATCTTGTCATAAAGTTACCTGAAAGAAGGGCCTGTAGCTGGTTCCCAGCCTATTGAGGGGCATTGCATCAGGCTGGTCCTTTTCCGAAGATCTGACTATCTGACGGGAGGAATCTGCCCTCAGGTAAAGAAGGGTTCTGCAACAGCTGGTACCTCCTGTGATGGTATTAGAGTCCAGGCAGAGCACCAAAGTACACTTCTGGGGCATTTCTAAGCATACTGTGCAGTCTGTAGTCCTCTCTTCTGCTGTCTTCAGGTCAGAAACATTAAGGAAGTCCAACAAGGCAAAATTAACAGTGTTTCTACATGTCTTTCTTGTCTGAGATTAGATGCTAAGTGAATTCGACTGCACCAAAAAATTCTGCCTGAAATTTCTGCCATTTGTGTCCTTCCTCCTACAGAGCCACTGGAAAGATGGAAGTTCATTGCTGACATGTGACCAAAAAAGTTACATCTAGACTTGCCTTTTCAGGGATCAAATATTTTCCTTGCTGCAGGAACAGCTTCCTGCTTGAATGGAGTGTATTCATTTCTCTACAATCAGCACTGCACTGATTTCCGCTCTCAGAAGCACCAGTCAGTAAGATAATTCTCTTACCCATGAAAATTACCCTCCTCTAATAAAGTATGAGTGCAAAGTCTCTGAGTATCCTGAGATTCATATTAGAAAATGGTGTACAAATGAATTCATTTTGGAGGTGCTTTGATAAATTAATAGGCTGCTGACCTGGGGAGAAAGGATTAAGTCTTCATTTTTTCCCAAAGAGGACAGAGGGAAGGGAAACTTAGAGCTCATGTCCAGTCTGGAAGTAGGCATCCAGGAAGGCAATCATCCAGAAAGAGGACAGAACTGGTGAGAAGCAGGTGCTGCTGAGCACATTGCTGCCTGTGTTTCTGGCTGAAAAGACTTACTGTGATTCATCTGGAAAGGGCTGAATTTATAAACTAGCATACACTCCTCTGACAGATGCTCTATGCCAAATTAAAGTCTAGCTCAAGCTCCAGTTCACGTTCACCTGGTCTGTTTATAACACGGTTTCCCAAAAATATGATATAATTTAATGTTTCCTTCACTTCCTTTGTGGTTATTTGTCATTTATGTGGACTGCAACCAGCCACCTTCAGGTGGGGTTGCTTTTTGCTCATATAATTATGCAATAGCCAGCTTGCAGGGCTTTAGAGGAAAGACTGGAAAGCAAACAAAAGCCTTCCCAAGAACCTGTCTGTCCATAGCATTGATGAAAAACTGCCTGGTTCATGACCTATTGAATTCAGGCTATGGTGGGTAAAACTAAATTTGAGTCTGAGGGCTTAATTTTTTATTGTAACATGTTGGTGACTTTTAAAGAACCTTTGCTGAGCCTGGCTCAATTTGCTTGTCATGAGATATCTGGCAACTACATAGCAAATGGGTTTTACAACATGTAATTTACCTGTCAAGAGTAACTTTTTTACCAAAAAAGCTTTCCAAACTTTATTCTGTCAGAAAACAGGAACTTTGTCTTCATTGTGGTTTTTTGCCTGGCACAATGCAACATTTTCACCTTGCTTTCACTTACCGGCTACTTGTAGAAGGTCATAGCTGTACTTTAGAATATATTTTCTGAATTCCCACTCCACCTTTCTCTGCAAGTCCCTCCAGATGACCAACAATTAATTTTTTGCCTAATTCCTTTAGCTTGTTTTGTCACAGGATGACACTTGAACACATATAGGTGAGAAATTCCTCTGACCCACTTTACTGTGAACATATATGCAAACACTTCACTGGTCAGAACTTTTGTCTGAACAAATGCAATGAGTACTCAAAGTAACAGTTTTCCTTATGGGGAATGTTTTTAGTGACCTAGATCCAGCTGTGGTTTTTGCTGTTTCTTGCAAGAGGACATCAGTACAATATAAGTTTTTACTTGTCAGAATATCAATGGACACTTTTGCATGTAACATTTCACATATTTCATCCAGAAAAGAAAGGAAAAGATAAGGTATATAGTAAAGAACTTCCTCAGGATAAAGGAAAATGTTGTAATTAAATGAACTGGAAGTATGCATTACTTACTGAAGTAATACACTTAAGTAATACAGTTAACGTGTGTTGTATCCTTGTGTCTGGAAAAATAAAATTATTAGAAACAAGTTTAAGCCATTTTCTGTTTTGTACAGATATGCCATTAAAGAAATTTGATCAGAATAGTGCTTTTAAACACCACCATCAAGGCACCGGGATTATAACTAACTTAGCTGAAATAAAGAATACATGTTTTGCAAGGAATAAGCAGCTGCCAATTTTAAGAGAGGAGTGGATTTGATTTTAAATAGCACCTATAACAGCAGAGTGACTAAATCAGGTATTCACTACTCCATCAACCTGCAAAATTTGAGAGCCTGTGCAAACCCCGGGTAGAATACAGAACAACTCCAGAAATCTCCAGCCTTTACTGCAGAAGAAGTAGTAATAATTAAATTATTGATAAAATTTGCCATACCCTGCTCGGTATAAAGCCCCTTAAGTGGGACTTAGGATAACAGGGCAATGACTGGCCACTCTCACCCAATCACCAGCATGTAGACTGCAACCCTCTTGAAATTAACTGGGAGATGTGCTGGGGCCCCTTGGTACCCCAGCACATTCAAAGTCACAGGGAGAAAAGCACAACAAACCTGGGCTTACACCAGAGCTGGAGGACACCTGGCAATCCCTCATCCTGACTGATATGTATCACCGTGCACTCAGGTCACCCCTGCCTCAGCTACCCCTCATGTCCCTGGAAACATCAGCTACACTGGATTGTAGAAGTTTCAAGATTTGGATCTTGCCAGGGAAATCTACTGTTCTGTCAGGGTAGATTTCCAGCTTCAGAAGCAAGAAGAGTCAAGATTAACTCCTTGGTGGTCTACACCTCCCATGGAGGGGCAAAGATTAAAGATGTAGGGAATGCAAATTGTGCTCACTGGTAGAAACTCATCTAAAAGCGGAGTAAAGGAGAGAGAATCCTTCTTTGCAGCTTGAGTGATGTGATTTTTAATTTGCCCTTTGCTTTGCTGTGGTTTGTGGAAGGCCTTTGCCAACTAAATGGAATATCCCACCTCCAATTTGTTTATCACTGCAAAAACGGATTCCTGCATCTTCAACTTCATCTGCTTTTGATTTTTGAAACTTTACCATTACTCTTTTGCACTTACTTGACTTTAATCAAGACATTGCCAGGATGACTCTGGGAACAGAACTGAAAACATACAGAAAGTTTTTATGTTGAGTAGTTCTCAAGATGTCTGCACGTCAAGATGGTTTGTCTCCCTGGAAACATTAATCTTTAGACCTAGTATTTGCTCTGAGACTTTCATGCCAATTATACATGATCTTTTGAACATGTAATAATATTTTTAGTTGTTGTAATTAGATAACTGACTTGGATTAATTAGCCTAGAACAGCAGCAGTGTATTACAATGAAGTGCAAGTTTGAGAATTTTGTGGGGTTTCTCTTACAGTTAGAATTTAAATTACTGTTTAAAATGACACTTTATTTCCATTTTTATTCTTAAATCCATCAGCATTGTTTTTCTTTTATGTCAGGAAATGGAATAAAACTGACATTTTTCAGCAATGCAGTAAAAACCACTTTTTTCTCTTCTCTGAGACATCGACACAGGACTCACTTAAGATGGGCCTGTTTGCAACACAAACTTTTTTTTTAAGTTTTAAGAAGGAAAGCCTTTTAAAACTGCATTTATCCACTACTGCTTTGAAACACAGAACAGCTAGCCTTGCTTGAGTACGATATTTATGTTCTAAAATGTAGTATTTGGTGCAGCCTTATGAACTGGAGGTAGGCAATGGTTGCATTTGCATCTACGCACGGATAGAGGATTGGGTAATTCAGACGGAAAGCCACAGAGCCATCCACAAAACAGGCAATACTTTCTTGGACACACAAACTTTATAACAAGTCTTGAAAAGGCATAGCTTTGGCTTCCTCTTTGTCAGAGAATTAAAACTGAACTGAATGGAGGGTTCAAGTTCAGAAGCAGAAGGTGACACCTGTGCTTTGTTTCGCTTTGTGTTGTGGTTTAGTCCCAGCCAGCCATGAAGCACCACGCAGCCGCTCACTCACTCTCCCATGGTGGGATGGGGGAGAGAATCAGAAGAGTAAAAGTGAGAAAACTCATGGGTTGAGATAAAGACAGTTTAACAGGGAAAGCAAAAGACATGCACGTGAGCAAAGCAAAACAAGGAGTTCATTCACTCCTTCCCATCAGCAGGCAGGTGTTCAGCCATCCCCAGGAAAGCAGGGCTCCATCACACGTGTTGGTTACTTGGGAAGACAAACGCCATCACTCCAAATGTCCCCCCCTTCCTTCTTCCCCCAGCTTTATATGCTGAACATGACATCATATGGTATGGAATATCCCTTTGGTCAGTTGGGGTCAGCTGTCCCGGCTGTGTCCCCTCCCAGCTTCTTGTGCACCCGGCAGAACATGGGAAGCTGAAGAAGTCCTTGACTAGTATAAGCACTATTTAACAACAACTAAAACATCTGTGCATTCTCAACACTGTTTTCAGCACAAATCCAGAAAATAGCCCCATACTAGCTGCTATGAAGAAAATTAACTCTGTCCTGGCCGAAATGAGGACACTTTGTGTGGGTAAAAATTGCAAGAATGCTCTAGGAAGTTTGGATATTTCTTTCTGGCAGAAATATGTTACATATGCTTAAGAAAATCAGAAGGAATACAGAAAGCTTTCTAAAGAGGAGGACACTGTAGATCAGCTGGCTTAAGCTACAGTATGTGGGTATTAGTACTGAACCAGGACAAGCAATATGAATTCAAATTTCTAAGTATGCAGCAGTAGTAAGGGAACCAAGTGGTATCTCTTGTCCAAAAGTGTCACTTAATTCATCCATATTATCATCTTCATGTGCAAGAGGACACATTTTTTAAAACTTATTTCTTGAGGCTAGATCTTATTTTTACATATGCACACATGCCCCTGGAATCAGGGTCAAAGTGAAACTGAATTTTACAATTTTTTGTTGTTTTTAAACAACAGAAAAAACCCAGCATATGAAGACATTCCACTGCATCCTGGGCTAGACACAGCCATCAGATTTCTGCCTGAAGAAAAAGAGGTCTATTAAAAACCCTAGTATCCCAGTTCATGTAGGAGGTCATCATATTTAGTTAGCACTCACCTTTTGCTTGAGGAAACCAAAGGGCCTAGAAGGAGTCTAAAAGTCACCCCAAGGGTGAACAAACATTTAGGGCTCTGCTAGTTTAACCATCCTGTAATAGGCAATGATCCTAATGACACCTGCAAGTGACAGGCTTTGAATTAGGTGTTATTAGAAGAGTGGTCTTAGGGTTGGAGTGAAGGAAAAGAAACTCAAGAAGCAGCTCAGACAGCAAGCCAAGGCTAATCCAGTCCCTGGGTTAGGCACTGCACTGGAGATAATTCTCTGTCTTTTAAAAACCTCAAACCTCACTTGCATCCCACACTGGAAATGAAGACTTTTCAATTTCATGCAGCTTAGCATTAGATTCATCACTCACCACTATCCTTTGTGCAGACACTTTATATGTCATCCAAAAGTGATGTTTGGAAAAGTAAATAATCTTGCTTTGTGGTTCTGTGCAGCAGAGCATCTAAACAGATAACCATCCTCTTGTGACCCTCCAATTCCTGGAGCCCCATGAGCTGCAATTGTTTCCTGAACTGAGGAATCCTTCTTGACCGTGAAGATATTTGTTATAGTCACTAGATGGAGCAACAAATGCATTATTTGAAAGCCGCTTGGAGGACTGGAAGTAAGGTGGAAGAAACCTGGAACCTTTGCAAGTTCATCCCCTGACTAAGCTGTCATCATGAAAAAGCAATGGAGTAATTGCCTCCTGGGTATTCAAGGATTTTCTATTATATTGAAAGCTCAGCACTACTTTTTACCGTTATAATAGCTGATGCACCTCAAAAAAACTTGCAGAGAAACAGGATAGTTCAAGTAAAATAAGAAAATATGAAGGATGCACTGACAAAGTATCCTAAGGTACCTAATTTTTAAGGAAAAAACCTCCTCATCTTATGAATATGTTTTTGTAGTAACAGTTTTGATCCAAGCATGGTATAGATATTCTCCCTGCAAAGGTACAGGGCCTACTGTAATGTGCTGGATAAAAGTCTTGAGACTGTAAATACTACTGTTACAGTACATGGGTGTCTTCAATAAAATTTCTGTTTGTTTCTTATGTACTCATTTGTCTGTCTTTAGTTCTGTCTAGGATGTTTCTTTGTTAAAATCACTGGTAATGTATCTCAGCTGGAGCACACTGTGTGAGTCAGCACAGACAGGACACAGGAACAGCCACAAAACCATGGATGAAATGCAAAGAGTAAATTTATTTTCTTTACCTCGCCAACTAGGGCATCCCTGAAGCAGCACCTGGGCAAAGGCACACAAGCAGGAACGCAGGCACCACTGAGCTCGGTCCATGCTAGAGAAACACCAACCCTGCTGTTTTGCTGATAGATCTCTAAAAATTCCCTTCTTTTGGGGTGTAAGAATGTGTAATCTGCGCTCCCCCATCTGCTTGTTCCTACTGCCCCCTCATTTGTATGAGGGGTCGTGCTTCCACCACCTCCCTGCTTTCTAAATCTGACTCAAACTCAACCTTGGAGTCCAAGGATTCACTCCAGATATTTCCATCCCATACCTTGGGATCTCACAAAGGTTTTGCGGTGAGAGCACAAACTTAGGAAATCAAAACCTTACTTTTTCCATATCTGTCCCTTTGTTTATTAGTAATATGCTCTACCAACCACTCTACAGTACCTTGCAGCCCATGGCACCGCTGTGCTTGAGTAGTAATTACTTCTTGCCTTTGCATCTAATAAAGTCCCAATTTCCCTTTCCAACTTTCTCATTTTACTCTGTAATGCTACAACTTCACAATCAAGAGCTCTAAGACTAGTAACTAATAATCATCCCAATCTCTCCGCTGACTTGAGAGAAGACTCCGAAGCCATTTTCCATGGCAATCCACACATAGCCAATTCAATTGTCTGGGGGGTAACCACTGCCCCATCATCTGTTTCAGACCATGCTTCTTGCAGAGCCAATGTAGCCAGAAAAGTGGGCATGGGGATCCAGCACTCAGTACTGGGCCACCCTGGAATACGGGAGTCACTGTTGTGGCCTCCCCAGTCCCCAGTATTTGTTGCCCGCCATGGCATAGCTGTTCCTGGATCCTGCCGACTACACCAAATGTGTGAGTCAGCACAGACAGAGTGCAGGAACAACCACAAAACCAAGGATGAAATGCAAAGAGTGAATTTATTTTCGTTACCTCGCCAGCTGGGGGTTCTTCTAGCATGGACCGAGCTCAGCGATGCCTGCATCCCTGCTTGTGTGCCTCTGCCCAGGTGCTGCTTTGGGGGTCCCCAGGTTGGTGAGATAACAAAAATAAATTTACTCTTTGCATGTCATCTGTGGTTTTGTGGTTGTTCCTGTGTCCTGTCTGTGCTGACTCACAGACACACGTTCACTATAGTTCTGCAGAATTAATGTTCATTAATTGCCTATGTGTTAGCCAAGTTATTTGTGCCTTTTAGGCACAGTTTTTGTTCATGAATGTCAAATTGGTATCATCTGAAATCTATGCAGAGAGTTTGCAATACATTCCAGAAAATGCCAGTCTTACATAATTACAAAGACATTATTTTCTACATTAAAAGGACATTTGCAAGGTTGTTTTCTACTTTGGCAAAAAGTAATTGAATAAAACCAGAAACAGATATCTGTTTCTTGCTTCTGCTGGATATGGCTTATGTATTGACCACATGTACAAATCCTCCATTACCTGTGTCTGCCTCAATTTCCTCTCAGCTTATTTCAGTATCTATTATGCAGAGCAAGACAACAAAATTGTAATACTTAACACCTCTAATCAGTGCTGTAAGGATGGAACATAAAGGTCCATTAGAAATAAGCTCATTTGGGGATATCGGCATAGCAGTGCCATATAAGACAGCAACTCCACATTGCCTTTTGTAGCTAGATGCCCCTGCCAGCCCTGCTGCTCCCTTTGGCACTAATGAGGAGTGAGGATGCCCACTTTGCAGGGCATTTGCAGATATTTCTCAGCAGCAGAGGTTTGCAGAGGTAGATCTATCTTAATTGTGGCTCAGCTTCTGAGATGGACCATCAGCCTGAGCGTTTTGGTACAAATAGTAAAACTATCAGGCATTTGTGTGCAATACAAAATAGGGTCTTAAACCAGATATACTGAGCAGTGACTGTCTTCCCTGTGCATCACCAGCTGTCGGCCACAGCCACACTGCAGTTTCCCTGCTTGTCACTGTGGAATGAAATGAGCTTTTTCAGGAAGAATAGACAGGGGACGATGAGTCAGATGGCTGAGGTTACCGTGCCCTCTGTTACCATTCCTTTCCCTCATTGCAGGCTTTCTGTCTCTGTCTCTTGCAGCTCTGTCCTTTCCCTTCCCCTGATCACTGCACTGTGAGTCGATCTCCCTAGCCATGGACAGAGCTGGACTGTGGGTGTCAAAGAGTCAACTACATGTTCTTCTGCTGGTGTTGTTGAGGAAGAAAATCACTCTCCAGCAAGGTCAGTCTTGGGAGAAGAGGCCCATTTCTAGGACACCCGGGATAACAGTCCTGTCTCTTTATGCCTCCAGTGGGCAGCACCTGATAGGGCCCCTCCTAGCCTGCCTGATGTCTCCTGCTGGTCCCATCAGTGCCACAAAACCTTTGCACATCCCATCCGCTCTCAGGAGGGGAGATGAAAGACATCAGTTTTCTGCCTTCAGCTTTCAGTATCTCTTCCAGGAGAAACTCCTCTGTTCCCACAGCGGACGTGCAGCACCGACAACCCAATGCAGATGGGAAGTCAGCGACCCAGCAAATCTAGTGCCAGCTCCTGCCTTCTCACAGACCTCCTCCCTCACCCTCATCAGCTTCAGCCACAGACCCATCTTGGGAGAAAGGCAGTCTGGCTAGGTCCACACTGACCACGGTCACACCGTAACACCTCCACAAAGGCAAGGCAGATTAATTCCTTACCTTTCTTTCAGTCTGTGGGCCTCAGCTGCCCTGCTTGGCTGTCACAAGCACATCTCGTGAAGGTGCTGGATCCCTTCTCTGATGTTCACCTCCCTGCAGCCTTACAGGGACATCTATCTCCCTCCTCTCTCACGTAAGAGAACTCTCTTCTGGAAGGAAAAACTGCTGTTCACTGTATCCCCAATGTTGTGGTTTAAACCCAGCCAGCAGCTAAGCACCACGCAGCTGCTCTCTCACTCTCCCATGGTGGGATGGGGGAGAGAATCAGAAGAGTAAAAGTGAGAAAACTCATGGGTTGAGATAAAGACAGTTTAATAGGGAAAGCAAAAGACATGCACGCAAGCAAAGCAAAACAAGGGATTCATTCACTCCTTCCCATCAGCAGGCAGGTGTTCAGCCATCTCCAGGAAAGCAGGGCTCCATCACATGTATTGGTTACTTGGGAAGACAAATGCCATCACTCCAAATGTCCCCCCCTTCCTTCTTCCCCCAGCTTTATACCCTGAACATGACATCATATGGTATGGAGTATCCCTTTGGCCAGCTGGAGTCAGCTGTCCCAAATGTGTCCCCTCCCAGCTTCTTGTGCACCCCCAGCCTGCTCACTGGTGGGTGGTGTGAGAGGCAGAAAAGGCCTTGACTCTGTGTAAGCACTGCTCAGCAATGGCTAAAACATCCCTGTGTTGTCAACACTGTTTTCAGCACAAATCCAAAACATAGACCCATGCTAGCTACTGTGAAGAAAGTTAACCCTATCCCAGACAAAACCAGCACAAGAAGAAACATTTTTAAAGCACTAAATGCTGTTGGGGACAACTCCCAGTAATGTGCTTATTTTCAGTGCGGCTTGTGATTCTTCAGGTTTCTGAGGAAACCCTGGCAAATACCTGAAACAGGTCAATAACATTTTAAAAAGTGACTGGAAACAGAAGAAAGGCTGCTCACCTAAAGGTATTTTTAGAAGTAATTTCCAAATATAAACGTGCTGTATTATCCCCTTCTTTTGTGTCTTATGTCCTTCCCTACCCTGTCAAGGACACTCCTTCAATTTCCATTTTTCCCTTTTGTGTTTTGCTGTCTAGTTTTTGATGCCTAATTTTATAACTCATAGTTGGTAAATATTGTTTAGGACATTTTAAAAAAATCCACCTCCCTTTTGATTTACTGGCAATAGTGAAACTTCAGCATTTTTACCTCTAATTTTACTAGTTTGTAAAAATTTTTCATACTAAGTTGGTCAAAATTGCTTACGTTTTTAATGTGTTTGCTTCAATGTGGAGTCTTTGAAATATTTTTCTAAATAAGATCAAGGAAATGTGTGAATAAATATAATTTCATCTGGAAAATGAAAAGTTTTAATTGAAATAATATCAAAATATTCCAAGCTATATATTTCAGAAGAAAAATACATTTTTGACACAAAACCAAATTACTAACATTAGCTAGGAACAAGAAAAAATATTGTCAACCAGGATGTTAAAATGGTGTCTAAAACTTAACAGTTGTGGGTCAGTGATTATATGCAAGTCACAGCAGGAGACTTCCAAGTCTGCTTCCAAGACCTCCCTTTTAGTGACGTCTATAGTTCCACAGGAGTGATCAATAAAATTGATGAAAGGGCTTTAACAGCTATTTTATTTATTGTAAATACTTTATTTACTACGTTTAGCTTTCTTCCCTGTTGGTAAAAAGCATGACATACTTCTGGATTTTTCAAATTTATCAGCTATGTGCAGTTGTTTGCTTTTTTGTGTGAATGAAAGATAGTGTTCCAGAATGTTTGGGTTTTGCACCAAAGAGTTCATTTATTCCTGATAATATTTATATATTTTCTTCTGAAATCTTTCTTCCACTGTCTTTGATGATTTGCTCTGTCTTTGATTGGTCAGCTTTGATGATTTTCAAATCAGGCCAGTACTTATTTGTTCCCAACAGAAAGTTATTTTGTCATGTGAATATAACCATTCTATGTTCAGCTTCTTACCTAGCTATAAAAAGAAAGCGATCATTGTATTGATCACACTTTGCAACATGGCATATCAAGAATCACTTAAGACAAGTTAATACGTGATTTAGCTTGTGAACATAGGGTAGGTATGAATAGTATTTGTCATCAATAGCTTTAGAGATTTACCCGTAGAAAATATATAGTTGTAAACAGCTTGTTGGTCTCTGGTCTTAGAAGGACGTATAGCTAAATTCTATAGCTAGAATGTGTACAATACTATCCCTTATATATACATGAGAGCATACCTATAACTGTATGCACAATCTCTAAGTATACAGTGTATAGCAGTTCATCTTTTATTAAAACTTACTTTAGACATACATCAGTCTTAATCAACCTACACTTTATTCAGCCCTCTCAATCCCAGTAAGTGTTCCACCAAGTAAAGGAGAAAAGGAAGAAAGAAATGTTATTCCATCATTTTTCATGTTTGTTACTGCAGGATTTTTAATCTCCTTGATTCTTTGTGTATTTCTGATTGACCAGTGAAAACACAGGAACTAGTAAGTTGATATGGAAAGGGTGACTATTAAGTACCTTTGACTCTATTCAAATATGATTACTCTCTGAGAGTTCTCCCTGTGGCCAGCAGGATTAATATTGTGGCTATGTTTTGATTTTCAGAATTATGTATTTCCTAACGATGGAATAGCATTAGACATGAGCTGTCTGCTGGTCAAGTTGTGCATATTGTTTTCAAACAAAGGTAGAGAGAGGGAAAAAATTTTTTTTTTTTGCTTTAAAAATAAGAATGTAACTTACAAGGAAAATAACATATTGTTTGTATTTGCCACGTTTGGAAAATTTATCTTCCAGTTGAAAAACATAAACCTGAGAAGAAATTTATGGACAAAATAATTTTCTATTTTTTTTTTTCCAGAAGCAGCTATATTTGCAGCTATGATTTAGAAGCTTTAATTACTCGTAAGCTCATACTCATGAGCTGGTCTGGGCTAAAGCTGTCTATCCCAAGGGTCACCTCGTGTGCATCTAGGGTCAAACACAGCAAGTGTGGCCACACCATGAGAAACAGCGCAGCAGTCAGAGATGAAGAGGAAACTCATGGATCAGCAAACCAGAGGTTTGTTGGGACCACAGGCAGCTTCAGAACATCTGCAGCAGGAAAATGCAGTTAAAAATCAAGGTCAGTAACTCAGAGTGCAATGGATACAGCTGTTCTTCTCTGCACCAGTTTGCCTAAGTTAAGAATTTCCTGTGCAACACTGAGCCTGGGAGAAAGACTTTGACTCTGATGACACTTAGCTGTGAATATACTTTTACTTGTTTTGGAGGTTTTTCTAACAATGGCATAGGGGGATGCTAGAAGGAAAAGTGGGCTCTTACACAGTGTTTCCCAGGTAATCTGAAACTGATGAGTTTCACCTTGCTGGAGATTGAGTAGAAATTGCCTAACAGTCTGAGGGCAATCAGGAAAGTATGCCTCTTGGGCAATAGCAACAGCAGCATCAAAGACAAAAACATCTGAATCAGCCCTTTACTGCAGACAATAGTTATTCCCTTTTCTATGAGTTAAAGGAAGGTTATAAAAATTTTGACCCTTTTGAAAGTTGAGCCCTTTAGATACTTTAGAAGGCTTTTTTACTAGAAAATAAAACAACTGCTAAAGGTTGTCTCACCATCTCATCTTGCAAAGTGAAACCTCGGACCTCAAGATGTTTACGAGGGCTGGACATTACCTCCTATAAAAATTAAGTAATCAGTAATATAAGTGTAGAGTAGATTTCATTCCTACTAGTCTTTAACTGCACACTGAGACATAAGACTTGGGAAATAATCACGAATATTATATAATCTTTTTTTTTTTTCTTTTTTCTCCTGGAGTATTAGTTTATCTTAGGCCTTTATTGACAGGCTTTCCTCTTTCAGCAGTCATCTGGAAAGTTCTAGATCCGTAAATAAAATTACTTGCTTTGGTTTTATATAGTCATATACTTCTCTGTTGTTGTGAGAAAATGAAAGGCTTTCGTGGGTAGCTTATCACTTGATTTACTTTTACTTGCAGTGCTCAGTGTACCATTTAGAAATGTCTAAGTACTTGGTAATTCTGATCTTTAAATTGCCTGCTGTAAGGGCAACAGCTGCTTCACTTAGATAGTACGAGACCTTCAGGACTTTTTTCAGTTTTCCCTAACTCCGTGTAACTAGTTATAGCTCTTTTTTTAGATTTTTGCACTTCATCAAATGTGTTTATACTTCATTTTTAACATTCCTCAGTTATAAAAGAGATAGAAAGTATGTTAAGAATGGTGACAGACCTTTAAAAGGAGATGCCACAAGCTCTCCTTCTACTGGGGAAATCATAAAATTAAGAAGCTGGGGAGCTCAGAGGGTGAATCGGGTAGCTGCAATGAGGCAGAAGTGCTGTTTAGTGGCTGTAGCAGATGGTAGGTGGTGAAGAGGATGCACATGACATGGTGAGAATGGAAAAGCAGAGGAAGATGAAGCAGCTCTGGGGTGGGCCTGTGGAGCTGCTTGAAAGTCAGTCTGTGTTTGAAAGTGGTCTGTGATGTGCATATTTATAATGAGTAGGGACTGGGGACCTCTGGGTTTATTCTCATTAATCAGCTAGTGGGTGGGAAAAGGCTGTTGAAACTTGAAAGAGCAACTGGAGGGTGAGTTTCGGAAGCATGCCTGGGGTTGTGTGCACATGGGGAACAGTGCTTCCTGGAAACTTGGATCATTCAAAACACTGGTGGTGTTGAGTGCGACATGGAGTCAGCCCTCTGCTTATGAAAGAAAACTACTCTAGCTACCCCAGTCCCAGATCTTTGCTGGATTATATAGGTAAAATGAGGAAGGACTTCCAAAATAACCTGGAGCAATGAATGCTGTTTAGTCTCAGTAGCCTTGGGTAAACAGCATTGGTTCACCAAATGCATTTAGGCTGCATTTCTTGAGGTGTCCTCAAAATGAAAAGGTCACCCAGAGATTTCTCTTATTGCTGAGGATGGGAACTGTGGAATATTGTAATGTATGTAGCCAGGGGCTGCATGCATTTTATCCCCTTTTTGCCCTCAGAATGAGAAAGCATGAAATAAAATGGCAGAAACTTTCACTTTTTAAAAAACATGTTGAATTTGTAAGATAGTGGAATCCTAGAGATAAAGGAGAAATAACTAGAAAAATTGGGAAGCTAATTGTTATTAAAGAGTATCACTTAATGTGGTGGTCAGCTGAAATAAAGGGAGAAGCTGAGGGATGAAGGGATTGAGAATAGCCCTGAGGAGAAGGACTTGGGGTTACTGGTGGATGGAGCTGGACATGAGCTGACAATGTGTGTTCACAGCTGAGAAAACCAACCATATCCTGGGCTGCAGCAAAAGAAGCATGGCGAGCAGGTTGAGGGACGTGATTCTACCCCACCTGTAGTACTGCATCAGCTCTGGAACCCTCAGTACAGGAAAGACATGGACCTGTTGGAGGGGATCCAGAGGAGGGCCACAAAAATGATCAGAGGGGTAGAACACCACTCCTATGAGGAAAAGCTGAGAGAGTTGGGGTTGTTCAGTCTGGAGAAGAGGATTCTATGGGGAGATCTCATTGTGGCCTTTCAGTACTTAAAGGGGGCTTATAAGAAAGATGGGGACAGACATTTTAGTAGAGCCTATTGTTATAGGACAAGGGTTAATGGCTTTAAACTAAAAGAGGGTAGATTTAGACTAGATATAAGAAAGAAATTTTTTATGCAAAGGGTGGTAAAACACTGGAACAGGTTGCCCAGAGAGGTGGTAGATATCCCATCCCTGGAAACATTCAAGGTCAGGTTGGACGGGCCTCTGAGCAACCTGATCTAGTTGAAGATGTCCCTGCTCAATGCAGGGTGTTGACTACACAACCTTTAAATGTCTCTTCCAACCCAAACTATTCTATGATTCTATTCTATGAGTGAAATTAACATGAGATTGTTCTGCAAAGGCTTTTTCACATATTTTATAGTTAAGCTGCTCAATGATACCCTCTATTACCTACCACTAAATTCCTGATAAAAAGGAAAGTTGAGCTACTGGTGTGCATTGACACCTTGTCATTGAGATCTTCCTAATATTAACCATATTTAAGTGAGGTTTTATTTCTTCTAATACTTCAGCATTGTTGGCCATAAATTGCTCTGCGTGCTTTTCATGTCCTTAGTCAATGGCATATGTTCTTCACTGTTACTCGTCCCTATTAGTTAGGGTCCAGCCAGTGTTCCTAAAGTAAGAGAACTCTTCAATAATGCAAAGTCTTTGCATGTGAAATCTCCTGCTTTCTGATGAGGTAAACTGGTACTTGATGGCTGTCTTCTCAGGCAGAAATGCTGTAGTGTATAGGTTACACTAGGATAATATGGAAGCCCAGTCTGACTCCAGCATCTCACTGCAGGAGCCTTGGGTTCAGGAACAAGGACATCCCAAACACAGGACAGGAAGAATCAAGGTGTTTTGCTGTCCTCCAGAAGAGTTGAGGGAGAACTGTAGGTCCTCTAACCCAACATTTCTTACAGGATTAGCTTACTTCTATCCTAACTTCTTGATTGCAGATGTTGACTTGCTTGGTTGCCAAAGCCAACTGGACTTTACCTGCTGATTCCTTAGCCATACATGGGAAATCCAGGTTGTATTTATCCCCTGATTATCAACACAGTAGGTGGAGTCAGCTTTAGCTTACATTTGGGAACTGCTAATAAACAGGTATGGCTGTTATACAGCCTCTCTTCTAACTGTACACTTGCTAGGCAGAAGTATGTTTGTTAGACATGAAGAATTAGCTGTCCTTGTGAAGGACTAGACTAAAATGACTGCCACAATTTTTATCAAAATGTTTTAGTGTTTTCATCTTCTAGGACAGCATTGTCTCAGCTGTGGGCAGGAGGCAACTGTCACCTAATGCTGCAGTCACTACAAGTATCTGTGCATTGTCTTCAGAGGATCCTCAGGGTCCCTTCAGTCTTGCTGCTCTTCTAAAATCATGCAATGTCTAAAAAAACACATAGAGTCTGTTTTGGTTCTTGTAAAAGAAAAATTCTTGCAAAAAGCAAGCAAATTTGATTCTGCTTCCTTCTATAAAAAACAGTGGGAAAGTCGGCAGCCCCTGCCTTCCTCCACCCCCCCAGCACAAATGCTGCAACAGCATGATATTTTCATCTTGTATCTTTACCTGACCACTTCAAAATGGTGTCCTCCAACAACAACAAAAAAGTGCAGCTGGCATCATCATGGGTCCTCTGCTTGGAAGTACTTTAGGCTTTGGGAAACTTCAACATTAACAAACTTCAAGTCCCTCTTGTATGAAGCCCAGAGAAGCACTGTCCTATTAGCAGGCATCCTTGATCTGTGAGCTCCTGACTGATGGTATTCCCTTTCTTGGGGGATGTACTCAGTGAGTCACTGAGAATGAAAGGGGTGTAGTGAATGGGAAATAGGGAATAGTGTTCATGAGCTGGATTTCATCATAAACACAAAGAAAGTTCTAATTAAGATAAAAATCACTTCACGTTGATCTATCATGCATATTTTGTGTAATAAAGATGCCTATTGAAATAATATGTCAGTATGTTAAAAACATTTTATTCTGATACTTCTACATAAGTGCCCATAAAAGGAGGCATAAATATGATTCATTTTTTTCACATAGTTACTGAATAATGTTTCCTCCTCATTTTGTACTTGGAATAGTAATTGTTTCTCTGACTAAACATCATTTCTTGCAGACTAACGTATAAATATTTGCCAGAAACATGCTGAACTGTTCTAAGCTAAACACATTCACTTCTTTGAAGGTAGGCCTGACTATGCATGTACTGTCAAGTGGAAGTATATGCTGCTGCTGCCTCTTTTTCTTCACATATGCGTCCTCCTCCCTCCACCCTAGCTATTGAGAAAGTTGGTCTTCCGCTGGAACAGAACCTTCCTTCAAGCTACTTGTCTCTGTAGTTGTGCTTCTTTCTCTTGCAACTCAGCCTTGACAGAGGACTCTAGCTAGACATGGAGATGACTGTTTTCTTGCATCTCATGCATAAGGTCCTGAGCTTTTCTTGCACTAAGCAAGCTCTGATGCTGCCTGGAACATCTTGATCCATGCTTTCTATTGGCTAGCCACAGAAATGGGTCTTAGTCACTTTTCTGTCTAAAGTTTTGCAACCACAAGTGCCTTATTGGGAGAAGTACTTCAGCTTCCACATGAGTAATTAAAAGGCTCAGGGAAGTACATTTTCAAGATGTCACAGGTGTTACATGAAAATGGTGATAGCAAAATAGCTGAAAGAGTGGGTGATGTTCTACTCTGAATGAAGCTACTTACCTGGGATCTTTACTGCCTTTGAATGGTGAGACTCAAAAGAAGGGTGGGAGGGCCTGACTGCTTGAATATTCAGCCTGCAGACTTCACAAAGTCTGGAAGCAATCAAGGCCTAAGCCTTGTGAAGTGTTGATTAATTCAAGCTTCTATAGGAAGACATTAGCAAACCATCTTTGTAAAAGTTCAGACTAAGGAATATCTTCTTGCATAAGAAGAACTTAACAGAAGTTAGCCACTCGAGCCAGATCCTTCAAAAATGAATAGTGAGTCAAAATTTCTCTTTTGCTACTTCCTAAGCCTTTGGGATTTGAGCCAGTCTGTTACATGAAAATGAATATTTATTCTTCTGTGTCCTGAACCCTGGGGTTTGGAAGCACTCAGCCTGGAAAATTACAGGCTCCATAAAGGCTGCATAAAGTTTAAGGATCTGGGAATGCAAGCCAGGTTCTCTCCAGGTGCATTCCTGGCACAGCACCTGCCCGAAAAATAGTAAAAACAGAATCAAAGAATGTCTGAGGTTGGAAGGGACCTCTGGAGGTCACCTGGTCTGACCCCCTTGCTCAAGCAGGGCCAACTAGAGCCGGTTGCCCAGGACCGTTGTCCAGATGGCTTTTGAATATCTCCAAGGATGGAGATGCTACCACCCCTCTGGGCAACCTTTGCAGTGCTCAGTCACCCTCAGAGTATAAAAGTGTTTCCTGATGTTCAGTGAGAACCTCCTGTGTTTCAGTTTGCACCCATTGCCTCTTGTCTTGTCAAAAACAGTTCTCTGGGGACTTGGAAGGAGTTCACATAGACTGATACACTGTGTAAAATAACTTGATCTTTTTCCTTAGCAGGACCTAAGCTTTCTTTGGGGAAAACCCCAATTCCATGCTGTCACCTGCTAAAGGCTCTTGCAAATATTAGCCTTTAATAGACTGTGCAATGGTCTGTTCAGGGAACATCCCAGGTAAGTCCTGTGTCTTATTTCCCTCTGCTGCCAGCTGGCCAGGAGGTGCTCCTAAGCTGTGGGTGGAAATGCCAGTAAAGTGGCAGGGGTGGGGTTGAGAATATATATTTCAAAGTGGACACCTCTACAGATTTGTGAAGATATATTGCTCTGTTAAGTCTTTATTTTCTAGGCTTTATAATCCAGACTGCTTTACTGGGTTTGGACGTTCCTGAATTTCTTGAACATTAAGACTCTTTCCTTGAGACAATGTATATTCCTCCCGTTTTCTTACATTGCTCAAGTTTCCTTCTGGATGTGAATGGCAGCACAATGCATTCAAGGGGGATTATTCTGAGTGAAACTTCAAGATGTTTTTTGGAAAGCATTTTCTCTCATTATGTAGACCAGAGATCTTTAAAAGATCCCACGAGATGCCTAATTGTCTTAAAGAAATTTTATCTTGTACTAATCCATCCTTTTCCATCTTGTATAAAATGATGAAACTGTGACAGCTTTAAACCCACCAAAACGGACAAAAAAACTCACCAGGAAAGATGGTAGCATTCTTATTTTTTTAAATACATGTAAGTACTGCTTCAGACTTTGTTCAGCTGAAATAGCTCAAGAATTGGGAAAGAACTGTCATGATGTAAAAACATTTTGCTAGGAAATGTTTCTCATGGTACCTACTTATTGAGGCAGTTGTCTCCTCAGAAGGTAATGGCTTCAGGTATAATTTTAGTATTCCAGGTTAGACAGCTCTTGTTATCTTCATTCACTGCTCAAGAGGTTGTGTTCTTAGTTCTTAAGACAATTGAATTATGCTAGAATAATAGCAGCAAATTGCATTCACGTAGGAATGTGAAGAGTGTAGTAGCTTGCGATTGCACATAGGAACTGAATTGCTCTTTAACATTCATTTCATTTCATTGTGTTTTGAAATCCATCTGTACTGAATCTCTCCTGTGGAGACAGGTTGAAAGAAACTGGCATTTCTCAATACTACAGTTATTGTACCATCTTATTCTCCTCTCTGAGATAAATCATTCTTCAGGATGAAGATGAAGCTGCCTTTAATGCTCACTGATTCTTATTCAGTTTCAAGTAAAAGGAATTTAAAACTATCTTTACATTCTGAATTTTCTGAAACAGAAAAGATATGAAAATGCTAGTGTAATCTATAAACCATATAGAGTAGGATTAGACTTTCACAAGAGAAACTGAAATGCAGGCCTGTATCGCTTGCTTGAAGGGACACAGCATCCAGCAAGAGGCTGTAGCAATTAAATATTAGAATAAAAATAGAGTTTTTTCAGAAAGAGATACAAAAGGGAATAACAGTTTAAAGATGTGCTTTTACTCTGTAGAAATTGAGAGGAGCGTACTGCAGAGAAAAATGAAAAATGGGCTATTGCCCGTTTTCCCCCCTTTCTTTCATTCTGTAAAAGCTGGTGGTGTATGCAAATTGTCAAGCTATTGGCATTAGATGCAACAGTGAACTTTGATTTCTCCAAGGCATAAATTAGCGTGGCTCTTGTCCTGGACAAAATAGCTTCATGGATTCTGTTCTCTCTCTCTATGGTTGTGCATGCTGTCTCAAAATGTGATATGCTTTCTGAGGTTTAGGGCAGGACAGTGAGTAGAAGCAATGTTGTCTAAATCAGAATTCACTACTGCATGGACAGAAGTTGACTCTGTATAGTGTGACTAGCTTCAGAGGAAAATCAGTTAAACATAGTGGAACTGGAGGCTATTTCCCAGGCTAGATGCAGCTCCTAAGCATCATGCTTGACTTTTAAATGCTCAGAGTGGTTCCGATCTGGATCCTTGCACTCCCTGCAAATCCTTGGGGATTTCTGATCTGGGGCTTCTTGTTTCATGAAACTGTAGTTCTCTAGGATTCAGTTACACACCAGTAAAACTTCTCTAAGAACAGAAAAAATGAAACTAAGAAGGGTGAAAACAAGATCTGATTAAGTTGGTTCAGTCTCCCTGTGCCCAAGGAAAGCTGTTCAACAGAATCTCTGTTCAGGCTCAGATCTGCCAGCCTCCCACCTCTCTGGAGGGTTGCGATAAGTGGCTACAGCTATCTTTGGTGTACAGGGTTTTCTTCATTACTTTCTGCTTAAGAAGTTTTTCTTCAAAATGTATCTGTCCCCTGTTGCATATCCATGAAACACCTGTGATAAACATTATCTTGGTTTAAAAACTAAGC
>WEKW01012289.1:25045-59997 GCA_013389905.1 Sula dactylatra | reverse complement strand
TCTTGAAGATAACATGGTATATATAGCTGGAATCTGAACATTTTTGTGCGTGCCCTTTCCTTAGTGCAAGTATCTTCCTCCCTCAAATCTATGGAGTTTTCAGTATATCTTGTTAATTAAAGTTAATATTACTTATTTTATAAGTAAGGAGAAATGATAGAGTGCAGAAAACTCTGTCTCTACAAACTCAACCCCTGAGCTTGGCTGTGTAGATCTCTAGCATATAGTTAGATACAGTGTGAAGTCACTTCATCTAATTTTGTCCTGTGTCAACAAGGAGCTACTCCCTGCTTTGTAGTGGCTTATCTGAGCTGAAAGTCCACCTTGGTACCTTTCTGTTTAAAAGCGTTTTTGCAAATAATCATCTTGCTCCTACTACTGCTGGGAACTTCTTTTTATTTTCTGAGTAATTTGTAGAAAATTTTTCTGCCATCTCTAATACTACTCCTTACAGGGAAGCATATGGTTCAGCAGGATAAAAAACTTTCTGTACTTCACGCTGCGGCTCAACCTGTGGTTCTTTTCCCCAAGTGCATTTTTTTAAGATGTGGACTCTGTGCATGTTAAGATGTCGTTAAGAACACAAAAAATCAAGACAAGCAGACACGTATACCAACTGCAATATGCAGGACTGAAAACAGTAAGCAATGGATGAAAGTGGTGAAATGGTAAAATTGCTGATATGAAAGTGAAAGGAAATGTAGCCTCAACTGTCTGTAACAATCGCTCTCACTGTTGCAGCATAATCATTCTTTTGGTTACTGCACAGAACTTAAATCTCAAAGAAGTCAGCAATGCAGTCAGTACATGTGCTGAACTTCGGAATGTAATACATGTGGCATTAAGGGTGGCCTATAATTGGGCTCATTTAAACAATTACTAGGTATGAAATGGGTTGTTTGTTCTATCTTAGGTATAAGGTTCAATTAATAGAGTTCCATTAACATTCAGGTTGGAGAACAACGCAAGACTCAAAAGTTAATTGACTGTTTAGTAGCCTGTTGCTTGTGAAGATCTGAAAAGAAGTTTCCTTCACACTTAATGAGCTAGAGCTTTTTAAATTGGAAAAATATTTGTTATAGTGCTCCAGCTGTTAACATTCCTCTAGTCTAATTTGTTATGCTCTCATTTAAAGTTCGCTACTATACATTTTAAATGGTAACAGGTGAACCAGGGGGAAAAACTGATCACCTCTTACAGAAGATTTTTCAAAGATTGAACAAAACCATGCTTCAAGACCTGACAAAGCTATAAAGCAGGCATTGAGAACAGACTATTATGGTGGGTGACAGGGCTCATGTCAGAGACAAACACCACAGTTTGGAAAAAGTTATTTGTGCTCTACGGAATCCATCTGAATAGGGGTCTTCTTGCAACAGAGAACACACCTTTGGGATGCTGCAGTTTTTATTAGGTTGGAAGGGGCAAGGGAAAAAGTGTCAGTGTATTTCACTTATAATTCTAAAATGTGTCCTTGCTCTCGTAAAATAAAAATATCTGCAAAGCTTTTTTTTTCATTATCTTAACTTAGCAAATGTTCAGTCAGGGTTTGAACCTAAGGGTAGCTAAAATACATGTGAAACAGCATTGGGAGGAATTGATTGTTGCCACTTAACTTCCAGTTCCTTCCATGCATTAGGAAATTTTGTACAATCGCACCTCAAAAGTTCTCTTGCCTATGGACATGGTGCCTAGGACAGGCACCTATGATTGAAAGTTATTTCACATTTTTGGCTCTGGATAAAAGGTAGTGGTATAACTAGAGAACTTATCAAAGTTTTGAAAACTCTTGTTCATCTCAATTTAAAAGTAGAGTATTATGAATTCTGCTTCATAACTAGAAATTGCAGAGCATAATTTCTCCATATCATCAGGGGATTTACTTGATCACAAAGAACATAAAAATGCATGGCTTTATCTAAATATTAATGTTGTAGTTCAACTTTTATGCTTACAGCTGTTGAGAAAACATTTAAATCATTAAGGGTTTGTATCTTGTTTTATGCCTACATATGCTTTTAAGGGAAAGAAAAGCATTAGTCATGGTGTGCATTAATGAGGAGTGACAGTGTTAGTCTCTTGAGTAGAACTCCCAAGCCAATAAAGTCCAGGATTGCTATAGGAGTGTTGATGTTATAACTGACATCTTCTAGATCAAGGACTGCCATTTGTTCCAAAATTGTCATAGCCAAGAAAGGAAAGTAGTCTTCTGTGCACAGATGGAGAAAGTAGGGGGTTAGGCTACTGCCAGAACAACTTGAGGCTTCAAAGACAAGCAGGAGACACTACTTCCTTATTGCTCCTGTAGCAGACTGTGATTATTGAGACAGCACTGGCTGCTACACTGGGAATATAAGGGAACTCCAGGACTGGAGAGAGTAAAAGGCATCTGGGGAAGGGACTATATTGTCAAGTGTTGGGTAATAAGGGTCCAAGTATGTCAAGCTTACAAATTTCCTTCCCAGAGGTCCTTGAGAGAGAGGTTGGGGACAGGGTTGAGGGCTTGTGAGGAGGTCAGGGAGGTTTCAAGTTGCATAAGCTGAAGGTACTGAGGGAGAGGAGTCAAAGTATGAAAGCTGGAGAAGGGACCACTGGGGTAAAACACGCTTTTGTGTTCAAAGACAGTCTGTTGGTAGCAGTGTGTGCAAGGGGCAGCACAGAGGTGATGTCGGACAGGCAGCCAAGTTTCTGAGAGGTTTATGGGAAGACTGCGGTGACATGGAAGAGGTTGGGGTAGCCCATTATCTTCAAAAAGCAGCTTCAAAAGAGAAGGCTGTGTACTGCAGTCCTGCAACAGCAACACCACCTCCTCCAGAGAAAGTCATAGGAATATACTGACTAAAAGGATAATCCATGTATTTGCCATTTCAGTCAACAACACAGTAACATTGTGTATCCATCTGTGGGCCTGATAACATTATAAACTTTCTAACCAAGTTGGTATGTGCAGTGAAGAGACTGCATAACCCCTTTGCTTTGACTGCATTAATCTGCCCTAACATGGAGCTGTCTGAACAGCAAACATGGATGTGATTTTGGTGGGCTGGAGTACGGGTTCTTCAGCACATATTTAAATGCAGAAGGTCAGATATCCAAGTTAATTAAACAAGACTCTTAATTTACAGAGCATCTGTCTTGCAAGATATGCATTCCCTTTAAAATCACTGTGCTCTGTAATGCTTTCCTCTAAGTTGTGCAGTTGCAGACTTAGCATTGTTAGTTGCTTTTGAGGGAGCAGAACTCCAGCCTCCAAGTCTGCCTGAGGCTGATTTAATCAAGTGGCACTTCAAACCTCCAGGCAGAAGAAGTGACTCCGTTTTGTAGCCAGTGTGTCCCCTTGAAATGTACAGATCATCCTCCAATTGTCATGCAGTCTTGTCACTTGATTTATAAAAGCAGAACCACATATATCCATCAGAAACAAAATTAGCAATAATCCTCAAAGGCAGCTGAGTACCAACTTGTACTTTTTTTGCGAGAAGATGGTGGCATATGTTCAAGAGCTATGTTTTTAGAAAGTAATAAATTGATTGAGCTACTCATGCAAAACAGAACCTAATTTTTCACCCATTGTCCCTGACAGAAAGAGTTCTTTTGTCTTTACTGGGTCAGATATCACAAGCCTAAAGCAAGAGATTCTCGTCTACATCAGCACAATCGATTCATTCAGAAGTAAGACTCTACGTTATAGTACTTCAGTGTGAAGAAACTGAGACAGTTCATGGCATTGATTTTTTTTTTTAATGGAGAAGTAATAACTGTAGGTCAATATAATTGGGTAGTGGATGAGCTGACTTCTTACTGAAAGAAACTACTTAGGAATAAAAAACTGAGGCTTACAGAGTTGATGAATCTGCAACCTATTTATTATTTTTGCAGGAAAATATGGGCTCCCAGCAGCTGCATTAAATGTTCTGCTATGTGGTGATTTGTCAGTGCTGTGACAGTTGCTTAACTGTTTAGGGATCATCAGATGCAATATATTTTCCATCATTGTACACAATCTACATCAAAAAGGAAATTGTGTTATTACAATGCATTGGGCATGTCCAATTTCAGACAAAACAAATGATTCTGAACATACTTGCTTCTACTTGTAATGTATTTTTACAGCTACCTCTGGGTATATGCTGGAAAGTGTCATTAAGAGAAAATGGAAGAAACTGTTCAGTTCTAACCAAATTCTCACATTTCAAACTGTCTGTCCCAAGAACAGAGGGAAGGCTTGTGATATGTTGTTGAGCTGAAAAAAAGAATACTCATCTTGCCAAGATTCCTTAAATAAATAATAAACTGTAAATATATTCAGACATATACTGCTTGGTGTAAAAACAAAGAAGGCTGCAGCATGGAACAAATACAAGCCAAAACTGTGAACAGATGAAAAACATAGCAGAAATCAAAACTGCTGTCTAAAATGCAGATTATCAGAGATATTATTTAGATATGTTAGAGTTTTTTTTTCAATGTCATATGGTACTTGGAGCTAATAATATCCCTCATTGGTCTCTGAGAATCTGAAATATTAATGAAAACAAGTATGCTACAGGTCCTGTGGCAATAGAGTAAATTCTGCAAATCCCATGGCATGTTAACAGGAAAATGTAACCAGAAGAAATTATGATTGCCAAAATGTCATAGTGGAGTTTAAAATTTATCATCTCGAAGTGGAGGTACATCAGGCTTGAAAAGATAAGGTTGGTTTGGACTGAGAGCTTAACAGCTCAGTTACCTAATATTTTCAATATTAAAAGATTGTTACAGCCTTTTCTAAATGTATTCACATGGCAGTCTCTGGTCAGCAAGAGCTCACCCCAAAAGATCAGTTCCTTAAGTATCTCAAATTTATTGAGACAGGGGATCTTAATTGTTGTTTCTAACTTCCTGCCTGAACTCCTGAGATATGTGGCAGTCTGTCAAATGACAAAACAAATGCTACAGTTGTCACGGTAACATCAAAAGCACTAGGAATTTCTAGAACCTTGTGGAACAGAGAAAAATCCTGTGTTGATATCTCCTTGCCAAACACTTAGGTCTAGTGATTCTTCTGCCTCAGCTGAAACTCCCCTCCAAGGCTGGGGAACAAGAATGAGATGACTAAGAATTCACCCTATCATCCATTAAACATGGAAAGGTCCATTGTCCTGTCCTTTGTATTCACTAGATTGTGAGCAGAGGTGGTAGAATGAAGCCATACCTGGCTGTTTTCTTCTTTCTCACCAACAGCTTAAAAATAAAGCCTTTAAGACTAATTATTGACATTTTAAAAGTAAGTCTTACTGTTACCACCTTTGGTAACTAATACTTCTCTTAAACTGTAGCTGCCCATACCATACTGCTGAAGGTTCAGGGCAGAAACCTGATTGCAATGGAGTTTTGCAGCCAGGGAGGAGATTATATCTCTGCACTACAGGGGTAACCTCTGAGGGTCTTAAAGGAGAAGATAACTGCTTCTCATACACCCTGACAACTCTTCACAAGTAGTATCCAGTCCACTTTTGTGTAGGGCTGTGAAAGAAGGACATGTACCTTCCACCACTAGAAGACAGAAGCGCTGCACATGTTCATGGTTCTGTACTTTTGAAAAGACTGAGATTTTTCCCGTATGAGAAAGAATCACGAACTTCTGATAAATCAAGGCTAAAGAGGGGCATAAGAGCCTAGTGACTAGACTTCTCTCAAGCTGATATCTGAAGAAAAGCACCACGATATGATTAAACTATCCAAGGCATGAATTGCTGTAAAAGGCAGTCTTTTGCAAGTCATCAAAGCTATTCCTCTGCTTTCTTTGCATTTCTAAGGATGTAGTTGTAATGATGAGGAATGGAGATTCTGAAGGCTCACTTTCCCTCTGCATATTCCCCTTGCAGCTCTGAAAGCTGGCAGTAAAATACTCTCTGTTAACATCTCACTCTTCATCAGTTCCACTAATGAACAGACTGTCTACTTCGCAAATAATGGCCACTTAAGAATCAATGGATTGTGCTTCATAGTGAAGCGCACGCTACTGCAAATTCTACCAGTCAGGAGATTTTTGGCAGCTCTAGACTGCAAATCTAGATATCTTTGCAGGTCTTTCTTGACAGTTCAGAGCACCTTAGTGAAAGGTAACAAGCTCTTAAGTAGTGTTTAAATGTCACACCTCTGTAACAGGAAGACAGAAGCCCAATGAAGCTGAATATAGATCTGTCAGTTTACCACAAGAAATAGCTTCTGTTAAGAATTATCTTTGCTGTTACGACCCAGCTCAGCTATAGACTGCACTATTTCTTAACCGCAAATTAACACAATATGTTCAAATTCATCTGGATCTGTGTGCTGATATGTTTGAATACACCGTCTGTACAGCTGTAAGAACCTATTTTGTTGTTTTTAGTAGAATTAAAATCAGGTTATCATGTTTCATTTTTGTGTACAATTTGCCTGTATATGTGTATGATAGGTACCTTTTAAAAAGCTCTTCCAAAATTACTCCACGGACAAGAGATGAATGCATAATGATCCTAACAAATCAGTAAATGCTACACAGTTAATATCATGTAACTGTGAACCCCCACATCTTCAGTTCAAAAAGAGTTTGTATTAATACATTAAGCTAACCCATACCGAGAAGACAATGCAAAGACTATTAGATTAGTGACCTAGCATACCTAACATCAATTAAAGGCACTGTTACTGTTAATCTAATGAAAATATATTTTTGAGTGCTGAAGGATATGATAACAAGGAAAGTGATGAACCCTCTAGTTTAATATTAAATACCACTTTAGTTAAATGCTCAAGTGGTGGCAATAACGCAGAAGATAAGAGCTGGCAAAAGAAGATGAGCGATGGCACATAGCACAAGCTAGATTAAACTAGATAAAATATATTGAAGATTTATGGCTTTCATTAAATATTATTTCTCAAGGATAGAGGCACTCAGTCACATGGTAACAGGGGAGCCAATGACTTTCAGGACTCTGCTATAGGCTGTGCATGTGTCAACACCCACTGCATAAATGCTTTCTCTGAGTTCTTTCACTGGATGTACATCTCTCAGAATAATCCAGGTAATCTGTATCATAAATCCACAGATATTAATAAAACAGAAAGTTTTGGTGTTCCTTGTCATTATCAGCTTCCTTCTAGCTGTCTGCCTGCTCATGCTCCAAAGGCACAGACATGTGGATCAGAAAAATATTCTGTGGGAAACCTAGCTGTTTGACAGCTGAAAGTGTCTTGAACTAAAATCACTTAAAGTCTCAAAATCATAATCCTTTGGCACTCTAAATCATGTAGTCATATCCAACAGGTATAACATTTGGGCTACTTTATAACTTCAAAAATCTGTAAATTTACTCTGGCTTGCCTATACTTCCATGTCCCACGTAAACCTTAGCATTTGACAAGGTCTGACAACTGTTGATCCAAATGTTTGATCTCACCCTATTATCTGTGTTTGTTTTGTAGAGCTAAAACTTATGTATATGTAAATAAATGTAGCTTGTAACTGTCTGACACAGCTAGGAATGCTAGGTAGTTGGGTTTTTTTCATTTTGAAAGACCTTAGATTGTTCAAGAAAAGCTTTGTATCAAATCTTCAGGAAACAGAATTTTCATTATTATTCTTTCCTGTATGTTCTTACTTGTGAAGAGGATGACAGGTAGCACAGGGGAGAGGAAAATACTTTCTGTTCAAACTTCAAACATCACTCTGAATGCTAAGCTATGAGAGTTTTCTTCAAATGTCTACAAAATCTGGGCTAGCCAATTATCTAATGAGTTTCAAAAGAATTGCCTAGCTATGGCTTAAACATGCTGAGCTGAGATACCAAGTATCTCATCCCTCTCAGAATGGATAAGGAATATATTTGGGAACTTTTCAAGCCTGTGAAGCAGATTTTGGCATATCAGGCAAACACAAAGCTTCTCTCACGATGAATAAAAATTAAACTGGAGTGTCACAGAGCAGTTCCAGAAATGCAGCTGCGTCTGGGAAGGTATAAAAAAATAAAGGCTGCATTGTGGCGGAAAGAAATGATGTGCAGTAAGATGGACATAACTTTAAAATCTGGGTGATCATAGTTAAAAAATGGTATTGGTTCTCCAAGTTAGTGCTACTATTTACCTTGACTAGATGTTCTAGATGAACCTCAGTAAATTCAGGTTACAGATTAGTCTAAATAGAGAACTGTAGACCCAGCCTACTGTTCACCTTTCAGTCTCTGCAAAAAGTGTGTTATCTCTTAGGTGCATTGTAATGGCCTGTTACTAAACATGAAGCTCTAGGAGCAAAAGCTGCCTTTACTAACCATGGATGCTATGGGCTTTGTTACTGTGCATCTTCATTCCACTGCAGCATGGGTGATTCCAAGTACTTCTTTTCTTTCTGGCAGTCAAAATTAATCTGGCTGCTGTTGGTAAACTGTGGTATTGGTTTAGTTCTACCAGCAAAATCCTCTTGTCAACATTATAAGTTTGAATCTGTATACCTGTTCACATGGCAACATAGGTCAGTTCACAAAAGCTAATTATTTCAGGTTCAGTGGCTGCAAGGTGTCAATTGTCATTCAGGGCTATGGATTATTTACTCCTTATCACATAGGTCAAAAAGCAGGAGGGGAGATTGAAATAAATCCATCAGCAACTGAATTTACAAGTTCTTCTAAAGTGTCACCCGGAAGCTACAATTAAATATACGAAATTTTAATCTTGCTTTGAGACTCCTGTCCTTTGCACATTTTTCCTACACCAAAGACATCACTGGCATTGTAACAGTCTTCACAGAAGTGACTCGCCCAGCGACTGCTGAGGCTTAGTGCAGGCTGCCCAAATCTCAAATGGATTTTGTGGCAACAAGCTGGTCAACAAAGTTTGCAGCTGAAATGCCCACATTTCCTAGACTGGCTAGCTTAAAGTCATCTCAGGAAACAGAAGTAGAGGGTGCTCTTAAAAAAGGAAGGGATTTCTCGTATATGTGTTTTGGTTTTTGGGGGTTTGGTGGTTTGTTTTTTTGTTTTTGTTTGTTTGTTTGTTTGTTTGTTTTGTAACAGCTTAAATTAACAGGCCTTGTTTTTAAAGGAGTGCAGCAAGCTTTGTGTTTTATGTCCACAGGGATCACAGTTGCACTGCTGGCCACAGCCCTAACTGTGAAATGCGAGGCCATAGCTGAAGCATCCTGGTGTTTTACTTTCCAGCTGTCGCTTCATCGTGGTGCTGCAGACCTACAGCATATCCCAGGGCGTGGCAGAACATCCACAGCAAGGCGGGGCCCACTTGTCTCCATCTGGCTTTGTTCTGGGTGTGTACCCTTGTCTTGCACCTCTTATAGGCTAGCAAATACAGGTCTAGCTAACACCACAAACTGCAGTGCTCGACAACACCTGCTAAACAGCTTTTTCAAGCCTGTTTTCTTTAGGTTCTCAGTTAAATATAAAACTGTTCCTCCTTTGTCTCAGTCCCTTGGAGCAGTTGTCATTTGATGCTCTACCTCTAGCTCTACGTCAGGCACGGCTTTACAAATTACACAGTACCATCACATTTATTTTCCTTAGCTGAGCTACTCACTGGGAGCTCCTACAGGCAGTCACGCAGGAGCAACCAGCAGCAGCGTGGAGGTGACCCCACCGTTGGCTGGACTTCCTGAGGTAGGGAAGGGCCCTGCAGGCAGTAGCAGGCTCTGCCTTCCCACCATGGTGGGACCTGGGCTGTGGCTGCTGGGCAGGAGCCAGGAGAGAAGCAGCAGGGAGAGGCTTGCTGGGGGCCTCACCTCATGCTTGGGAGCTGCTTCGGAGCCCCAGCCCTGGTCCTGTCCCAACCACCAGCCTCCCTGACCACCCAGCCTGCCCCAGCACCTGCCATGCCGTCACCTCACCTGGGCATCGCCAGCCCGTGGCCCCCTGGGCCCCTCGTATAGTAAAGGCCAACGTGAGGGTTATGTGAGAAGAGGTGCTGAACTGTGTCTCACAGGAAAGGATTTTAAGGAGAAAGAAGCCCTCCTTTTATCTGGTGCCTGCTGCTCTCAGCAGATGGGAGCCTGGTAAATCTTTCCGAGCAAGTCAGCTGTCCAAGCTCACCATCTTTTCTCTTCTCCTGCCTGGGTAATACTCACAAGGCCCACAATATGCGACTTGTTTCACTGGAAAATACTTAGCTCTGATGGCTGTGGTCGGCTGCTTTGTTTCCACACTTTGTCAGAGCGGGAATGGGGGTGTTTTCTCCTTATATATCAGAGAGAAACTGTCCAGAATCAGGGGAGAAATGCCATCCTCGCTTCTTCCCGTGACAGCCTGGGGAGTGGGGGGGATTCACCTGCAGCACGTCTGGGCGGCTGCTCTAACTTCCCACATGGGAAGCACATGAGCTGCTTGATCTGGAAGAATTGTCTGACACACGAGTTTATGGGTGTGATTTTTAAATTGGGATGGGAGAACTGGTTCCCGTTGTGTTTGCTTATCAATGACTTTGATGCATGACCATTGCCTATACATGTGAGTTGCCTTTTCAAATGAAGTGCAGTCACTGAATACACACAAGTGGACAACTGAAAAATATGAAAATTATTTTTTCAACCACTAGCCAAAGGAGTATGGGAATACTGTGGCTGACACATATTGACACAAGCTGAAAAAACAGACTGTTTCCCTGCACTGGAGGGAAAAAAGTCATTAATTACACTTCCTAAACAAAGTGCTGTCAACCCCAGTTACAACTTTGCATCTCTTCCTAAAGTTTCAGACTCAGATTTCCAGCTATGATTGCCCCTTTGACACTATGAGCTTGCATTTCAGAATGCCCAAACTACTGGAAACTACTGCTTTTGAACTGTATCACCCCTGAGCTGGCTGTGAACAAAAGCACTCTAATAAAATCTGTTTCCTGCTAGTATTTGTTATCAACAGGTAGCTCAAATGAGAAAACAACCAGAGGATGGCTATTAAACAGCTTCTACTTTGCAGGGCCATATTGAGAAAAACTCTGAGCTTAGATTCTGTCTGGTTTATGTTCCAGTATGAGAAAAATATGCCTGATTGACTAACTTTTTTGTTGCTTTCCTCCTGTAAGTTTTGAGGCTCTCTTAAAAGACTGATTTTTCAAGCCTAATGATCAGACAGTCAAGCATCCTTTCCCATAGCAAATAATTGGAAAACTGATGGATATCTCTGATGTTCCAGTAAGTGTTCTTTGAACAACCTTGTGGATTTTTTTCCTGAGTCTCTTAAAAAAATTCTGTAAAAGAGCCACTTGAAGAGAGAGATATGTTGGAGCTGTTCCTTAAAGGAGTATTGCATATTGAAAGTTGACTTTATAAATACTATTACAGATGCTTGTAATACTTCAGTTTGGCTGAACAAAACGAACCTCTGTGATGAGATCACAAGTCTGCACTAATGTTATTTTTGTCATTTGTTGACATGTTCCTTTTGTTTGAAAACTGTGGAGATAATTAGGATCACTGTACTACCACAGTAACATTGTCTATGAGAGAATTCTAGAACTTCCAACTCCTATTACTGATAAGCCTCAAATCTTCAGCTATGACACCTTGCTGGTCAGAGCTGCATTAAATTGCATGCTTCTCTTCTTATTCTATCCACTTTTACTTATTACATCAAATGGTTCTGGAAACTACAATGTTTTTTCTTGGGCTTGAAATGTATTTTAGAGTGCTGCTGCTGGAGGAAATGTTGGGAAGGAGGAAAGGAAGCAAAAGGGGAGAAATTAAATATAACTTTTTCCATATTGAAAATTTTAATGACTTCAAAAGGATTATCTCTCTTTCCTTTATTAAGCATTTTTATACAGTTGACACAGATTTAACTACAGTAAATGGTTATATACTTTTTTTACATAAGCATACAATTTTAAGTGACCAAATAAATGGAGAGACAGGGAGAAGGCTTAATCAAAACTGTAAAAATTAAAAGTGTGTGTGTGTAATGTATTTTTGTTCATTTTAGGTAGTTATTCTTTGATATGGTTATTATAATTCTAAATTGTACTGGGAAATTCAATTACTTCTAACTATGATCATGAAAATCCATTAGTAGTATAATGTACCAAGAACCCTAAAAAATGCTTTTCTGCTTAGCTCTTAAATATGGTTGAAATGAGTTACCTTTGTAATCATAATGCACGATCTCAGATTATCTAAGAAGACAATATATGGTGAACTGAAGTGAGGGAATGGGAGGAGACTGATTCTTTAAATAAATGGACTTCAACATTTACTAGTTGTTCGTACAGCTACATGTAGAGAAACTGTTGATTGTACAGCCTCTGTTAACATTATATAGTTACTACTGTTCAGAGAAAAAATTACTCTCGTGTGTATAGCTAATGTGTAGTTATTCTACAGCCTTTTTTCGGTGATGCTGAAATATGAACATTTAGAAAGAAAGATCACCTGATGACAAAAATGTGGGTCCCAACTCTGGAAAAAAAATGTCCCATGTCCTTTATTATCACCATTTGATCTTTACTGGATTGCATATAACAGATTTTTTAAAGGTACAGATGCTTCTATCAACCACCCTGGAGTCTTTCATAATCTTCCCTACTCTTCTGTCCTTTTTCAGTTACATTTTAAAAAGAGAGGAATGAGCTACCATATAATTTTAAAAGGTTTATGAATACCTGTTTCTAATGGGTTTAAAGTGAAATTAGCTCAGTAACAACCTTCATTTATTCCTATACGGTAGGTCAGGAATAAAATTTTCTTTTTTATGCAAACCTTTTACCATCTAAAGCTAAACTGACCCTACATGGTACTACAAGTCTTATGTTTCAGTCTGATTTCTTTGATTAGTTTCACTCATCAAAATATACCTTTAATAAACTTCTGTATCATACTGAGGACTAGCACACCAGTTCAGATTGTTTACAAAGCATCTTAACTAGCAAATGTAATGGTGAAGGATGACTTCAGGCTGAATATATCAACATTTTATTCTAAACAAAGACTCTCAAAGGACTCTACAGTTCCACTTTCCCAACCATGGCAGCAGAGCACCTTACTCCCATAAGCTCCTTTAGGCATTTGCAAAGACTGAAGGACATGAACAGCAATATGAATAGCAATAACTTAATTCACAGCTGATTCCAGTTGCTGCCAATGGGAAGTTGGACATGATAAAGTGTTAGCAATTTTCATCTGTTAGTGTACTTAGTGTTTCATTCAGAATCTCTGTTGGAGGAGGGAAAATGTGCTGGAAGTTTTCTAGCATTTGCTCATTTGGCTTGCTACGCATGCAACTGTCTGATTCGCACTCATTGCTTGCAGACAGAAGTGGTCTTTTAGTGTACGTCTCATCTGTTTGCAAATGTAACCCTTAGCTCTGACTTTACTTGCAGATTAATGCCACACTGATGTGAACGGAAAATGTTCACACAGCCCAAAGGTGAGCTTTTCAGGCCAAGACAAAATCGCAGCTGTTCATGTTTGGGAGGTTGTCTTTGCAACCAAAACAGATAAGTGTTTTTTTCTCTCATCTCACATATTAAGAAAAGGCAATGTTTATATAACATTGGGTATTTATAAGTTAAGAGGAACAGGAAAAAAGATGGTCAATTCAAATCCAATTCATCCTTATTTATATTTCTTAATACAACCTGGTCATATCCTACTTTCAGTAGGACCACAGGCTTGTTGTGCACTTGTTCAGAATACGAAAAAGGGAGTTGCAGTGAAAAACTGTCAGTTGCAGTTCCTATTTGCTACTTATTTTTGAATCCATCAACAGTACGGCAAGAAGGAAAAGGCTTTTTTGGTTAAAGAGGCTGCTAAATGTCCCTCTGGAGATTCTTATTCTGCAGCAGAGTTCCTATAAGGTGTTGGAAAATTTCCTCAAGAATAATATTTTTGCTAATATTCACTAATGTCATGTTCCCTATGTTCTACAAGCCTAAACTGATCTAACTCCATTAATGCTAACCCGACATTCTCCAGAATTAGGAAGCTTTTGAGCAAACCAAAACCACATTTTGCATAATACAAGTATTCATACTAGTACTGAGAATATAGTTCCTTAGCTGGAAAGCAGTTGCAGTTGATCATTGACTCCCCCTAAAATTGCATGTTGAATACATAAAATGTGCAAATAGTCTAACAAATTAGATTTTTCACTGACAGTTATAAAACATCTCCAATGCTTTTAATATATCCAGTTATTTCTGGATGTTCTACATCGACACTGATGCTCAAGGGGAGACCTCATAGAATATTCTGTTTCAATACTAAAATCATTTAGCTCACTTATTATCAAAGCTATTCAACAAAGAACTTGTGGGTGTCCTCCCAGTATAAAGGAATGACCCTGATGTGAGCAACAAGATGTTGGCTGAAATTTTCCACAAATGCTGATACCAGAACGTGCTTTAACATCTGATTGTGCACATCATTGAGGATAAAAAGAGCTTCTTATTTCAAAATATTATCCACCCTCTGTAATTTAAATTTTTGAACTGCTGCCCCTCCCCTGGAATATTTATTAAATTCCTGTGGTTCATTAGCAATAAAGTATGATTTATTCTAATTTCCCTTAGAGTATTTAAGTTTATATTCATCAGAAATCTATATTTTTCTTAATACTAGTCTCTTTTGTACAGCAGTCTTTTATGAAACTACTACTTGAAACAGAAGATAATTGGAAATAGATCAGAAAGTAAAAGTAACACAAAGACTGCCAAATATTATTTCTATTATGTACTACCAGGATCTCAACATCTTAAAACTCACCTTCTTTAATAATGCATGAAAGTATTTCCTTTTTTTTTTTTTTTTTTCATTTTCCTTTGAATTTAGGTGTGAATTCTGCTAAATTAAAAATGATGTTGTGAAAAAAATATATCAGGGATAAGAACCTTTCACTCCCATTGAATCTTCAAGGATGATATGGTAAAGTATCATGCTGAGTGAGCGCCTTAATCTTTAATTCTTCTTCAGAGGGAAAACTTTCCCACTAAGCAACCTTGATTTTTTCCTAGTTTTCTGATTGGCTCTTATTTTCAAGAAAATGTAAATGTAGACATATTGTATGCTGGATGTGTTGTTATACAACTTATGCTATGTACTTGGACATCCTGACATTTGTTTTGCAAGTATGTGTAGAACAGAGAGCTTGTTTGTTAGACGTGATTGCATGTACCTCTGTATAAAAGCAAGCCAGGGCTGTTGGCGTTAAGAAGAGAAGACTGATGAGTGACATAACTGTCAAAGAGACAGGTCAAACTGGAAAAGTATGTTCTGCATAGCCACAAAAGCTAGGAAAGGAGAAATGGATCTGAACTGTGGCAAGGGAGAACTGGATTAAACATTTTTCTAACAGTGGTATATAGGAACACTGAAATAACTGGCTGGAGAGCTTTTGAAATTTCCCACATGGAATCCCCAGGGTTCAAGAAGGCCTCACAGGTTTGGAGTGCATTGATCTAAATAGTCCTGCAGCAGCATGAGCAGGGACTGGGTGACAGCTCGAGGATGCGCTTGGCCCTGTAGCTCCAGGGTCCTGGAGATTACTCCAGAGTGGTGTCGAGGAGGAGGTCTCTAAAGCACTGGGATTCCCTGGTTTTGCCAACACACCCCATGGTCAGAGAGGTTGTATGCTATTTGTAGCAGCCACAACACTGGAATAACCAAGTCAGACAGGAAGTTACTCCGTGTTTGAAAGGAACCATGCCCTAAGTATTTCTATTGATAGCCCAGGCTTCTTTCACAATACCCTAAGCAAAACCTTAATAGAATTCTATTTCAAGTGAAAACTGAACACACATGTCAATTCAGAGCATGTAGTCAGCTCTGTGAAAACCAAAGACAGAAACACAATTTGAAGACTCATCTTTTCTGTTTGCTAAATATGTGTTATTCCAGCTTTGCTTAAATAAATAATAATAATAATAATAAAAAGAAATTTTTTAGCTGTTTTGAGCACTGTATTCTTTAAATGTGTAATAGCTTTTTAAATATTAAAATCACCCTCCACACTGTGCAGCTTTTCTAGTTTGCTTCTTTTTATTTATGTATATCAACTACAATCCCAGGTTTACTTTCTTTACCCAGCTTGTAAAGCAAAAGAGCATATTGAATTAACTCTCTAGTCATGGCCAGGTTCAGCAGAGGACCAAGTATCATTATAGATTGTGATTTTGTTGGCTAGGACTGAGATTTGGTGCAGAACATTAGCAACTGGAAAGCTTAACTTCTGAGATTAACTTCACCATTGCAGTAACTGTGTGCATGTTACCATGGAAGCATACTTGAAAGGGAAAACTCAGCTGCAGAGAGGGAATTAACTTTCTCAGTATAGATAGAAATAACTTTTACAATGTTAACCTTCTTCTTATATAAGAATATTGCAAGACTGTAAATCCAGACCAATAACCATTTCATGATTAGCCCCAGCAGCAGAATAAAGTGGCAATAACCCACCAGCTGTCTATAGAATTGAGCTCATTGTATAAAATGCAACCCAGGCAAAGGTGCACATTTAGGCCAAATAGGAAAAACCATTCTAACAGAAAAGTGGAATGCCAAGTTACATAGAGAAAACAACACGAAATGCCAATATAATTGGCAAAGTATTCAGTGCCAGGGTGGGTGGATAACATACATACGAGAGGAGGAAAAGGTATTTTTGTCATTTGATTCCATCTCTTTGTGGTTTCATCATAAAGCAGTCGGCTTTGATCTTTGAACTGTATATTTTGGTAGTGTCTTAATGTTTGGGGACCTAATACTTGAGTTAAATTAAGTTTAAGCTGAAAATGGCCAGAGTATTATATAGCTAAAGGTGTAGAAGTACACTTGGCCTATTTTCTTCAAAAACACAGTCAGAGTTAGGCTTCTAGGTACTTTGAAATAATTTCAGTGCCAGTTTAAGGGAATTTAGAAAGTGGACCTAAGTCTCTAAAAGGTTAAGACACATCTAAAATACCACTCCATAAAAACGTTGCTGAAAAAGGGAATTTTGAGTGGTGCTGGTGTGTCACATTTCTCATGTGTCACTGAGAAAATTTGCTCATATTTACTTATCTTTGGAAGGTGTTGAGTATCTCTCCTTTAGCATTGCAATCTTAGCTGGTAGACCAGACCACTGCTAATCTCTCAACATGTAATCCATTCTCTGAGCACTTAGTCATGGGGCTTGAAAATGACCCTTACTTAATGGAAAGAATTTACTCTTTTACAGTGTTCTCCAATGCAGTCCTGTTGTTAGGAGGGTGCAAAGGCAGTCCTTTATGATTTACTGTGTATATTACCCTACAGAATGTGTTGAACATGTTTTAATTCTATTTCCTGTTTCAGTGTTGATCTAGCTTCTTGTATTCTCTTTTTTCCCCATTTGCTGGCTGGTGACTGAATTCTCTTTGGCTTCAGTGAGATGAAGGTTAAGGCTGTATGTCAGGGCTGAAATCCAGCTAAAAGCTGAAGAATTTGGGGGAAAGGACTGAAGTGTAATACTTGATTTACATCAAATAATCCAGAGTATATGTTGCGTTGGCCTCTGCTAACAAAGACATAGCTAGGTTCCCCAGTAAATCCTGCCACACATCCTATAGAAAAAGATTTTTTTTCTTTTGTCTATAACTTACACTACAATGTGTTTGCTTGCCTGATCTCAAAACAAAACAGAGCTTAAATCACTACAAAGAAGCATTTAATCACCCTAATATCTTCATCAACAGGAACTGAGCTAGGCAGCCTGTTGGCAGAAACAAATGAGTCACAAGCCAAAACTTAAAAGAACTGGAACAAGGAACTAAAAAAAAAAAAGATAAATTTCTCTCACTTTCCGTAACAAACATGAGAGTAAAGGATTGAGATGTTTGGTAACTCCATGAATATTTTTCTACCTTGGTTCTCTCTGTTCTGCTGTTTCTTCCCACTGACTTTGAGTCTATCGCTAAAGCTGAGCTGGGGGTCCTTGTGGCTCACAGCATTATCTGCTCCCTAGGAATTGAAAATAAGCTTTCTAGCTTACTGGTGGCTGAGGCTGGCATAGCTTAATCAAATCACAGGTCATAAATACATGTACTGGAGGTCATCTAGAGCAATCTCCTGCTCAAAGCCAGAACTACTGCTGACTCTGGGTCACCTGCGGCTATGTCTAGCCAGGTCTTCAAAAACTCCTACAAAGGAGATGCCACAGTCTCTCTGCATAATCTGTTCTTGTGCTGCACTACTCTATTAGTGAAAAAATTTTTCCAAATCTGAACCTCTGAAGGAACAATTTGTGACCACTTCTTCCTGTTGTATTATTTGGCACTACCAGGAGTCATTTGGTCCCATAATCTTGCTACCAGTCTTTAAGCAGCTGTGCATGCCCCTTAGTCTCCTCTCAACAAATTTAACCAGTCCAGCTCCCTCCATCTGTCCCTACGTGGCACCTGCCCACAGCCTCTGTCCATCATGGTTGTTCTCTGCAGGACCTTTTCCCATTTCCCCACATCCCTTTCCAACTGGAGGGTGCAGGACTGGATGCAGTATCCCAGGGCAGCTTCACAAGTGCTGAGCAGAGCAGGGATAAGAGCTTTCCTAAATCTGCTGGCCGTCTTTCTCCTAATGCAGCCCAGTGTTTGGTTTACCTAATTTGCAATGAGAGCTCAATTTAATAAATAGTAGATCAAATTGATTCAGAAGAAATTGAGTATGGATAACAAGAAAAGAACTCTAAGCAGCTGAGTGAACAATAACTGGGATGTCAGTTTGGGGACAAGAGATGGGTTTGGCAGGAGTTTCAGCTAGGTGCAGGACAAGTGCCATCTGTGGTCAGAAGGTTACAGGGACAGGAAAGGTATGAAACAAATAAGTAGACTGAGGAATTCACTAAGATAGGTTATTAGTGCTCCTTCAGTAAAAATTTGCACAAGGCTGCTATTTAACTCCAAAGACGTCTGTTCGTACCATGAAAGTGCCCACAAAAGAAGCTAGATTAACCAAAGCGTTCTTACATTGACAAGTCAGTACAGGAGGTTCAGCTTTTTCACCTGAAGACAAATCACTGGAATAAATGCCTTTAATATTATGCCATTCTGTAAGGTTACCAGCTGCATGATAAGCAGGTTTTAGGTAGGTCTGCATTTTGATGTCTTCTATTTCTGCATTCTCCTGTGAAGTGTTTCTGGAAATGATAGTGAAATCGAATTAATGTAAATTAATTAATCGAAGTAATGTAAATCTGTAGGAAGAGGGGTATGTCAAAGGCAGACAGCTAAGGTGCTGGTGCAGGAGCATGTGATGTCATAGTTGTGGTCCTGTGACATCTCTCGTGTGTTTCTCATACCAGGGAGTTTTGATATATGTGGTGAAGCATTTCTGATGTAATATCACACATCTGAAGTAGAAGTCTGGGTTTTTTTCACTTGGTACTGAGAGATTCAATTCTCACTGGTGACAACATGAGAAATGACAGTTCTGATAAGGAAACTGTGTCTTGCAAGCTGAGGACTGCAAAGCAAGAGTGAGGCATAATGTGTTGCTTTATGTAAAACTAATATAATATATAAAAAGATCTGCTCCTTCTCTCTTTTTTCTGTTTTGCATTTCTGCCTAAGTAAAGATGAAATAAACAACGTACAGACTAATAACAGTCAGGAAAAGGGGAGAGGGACAAATCTGATCCTTTGAGATTTGGATGTGGGATGATTGCTTATCTGTAGTTCCTGTTTAGTATTATGCCTGAGGTTTGTGTCTGGCAAAAAGCCTCAAGTCAGTGGGAAATTAAGTCTGTGGCATCTCAAAAGCCAGGTCTAGTTGTCTTAATGTGGACATTCAGTGTTAAATCACTGAAATTGCACAGGCAAATGGTTATTTTTCTTCACTTTCTTTTTTAATGACCAAATCACTATTTTTTCACTTGAAAGCTGGTAAGATGGCACTTCAAAAAACTGACCACTTCAAAACAGAGGAAACAAATACAGTACAGTCTTGGGTGCTCTTTTTGTAACTGAGGAAATAATTGTTCTTTTTCTTAGACAGCAGAGCAAATTAATGGCAGATTCAAGACAAAACCCAAGAACCTAACTATACTGATTCTTTCAGTAGTACTGAAGGGTCAAGGGTTCTTCTAACAGACAAGTGTAGAGGATGGTCTCTGGATTATACTTCCCCATGCACCTATACTCTCTTGACAGATCCATATTTACAGAATTAGTTATCCCACAGGAGAAAAGACATTTGAATAAGCAGTTCTTGACACCATGAGTAGCCTGGTCCCTCTGAGTGCTGCAACCAGGGAGGGAGCTGCTAACACAAAAGTGTTTCCATTTTTGCTTTGCTGTTATTGTGCTAGTGTCTTCACCTGCCTGAATCCTTCTGAATATTAATCAGGTGCTTTTGCTTCATAACTCTGTGTTGGGCTGTTTGAGATGGATATATAGAGCATAACTAATCTCCATTCACATCTAGCCAAGAACTGCAGTTAATAGTCACTGTGGCATTAAGCTTATTAATTCATGGTTACAAAATGTGAACCAAATAGCTAGATGTTTCTACCAAATCTCATACTTTGCCACTGAAGAGTTATCCTACACTGACAACAGCTGGAGCCACTCAGGTAGAGATGCTTTATTTTGCTTCCTCTTATTGAGATTTTTTTTTTCTTTTGGTACTGCCTAAATCTTCATCATAATCTAGACCACTGTATGCAGAACGCCATCCAAATAAACAAAAGCCAATTGAAAATTCATGTGTAGAGACTAATACAAAATAACAAACAAACACATTGAAGAAGGTTACTCAGGAAAAGTGAGACAACAGCAGACAAGGCAACAGCTTCATCCCCACTTGCGTATGGACGGGCCACTTCTCCCAAGGGGAATTACAAGGCAGGATTTGAGTGAGGCCAGTGAGGTGGGATTAGAGCCTTGGAGAGCTCCTGCTCCTCCATGGGGCCAGTGGAGAGCAACAAGATATAGAAGGTTGAAAACTAAGCAGATTTGGTGACAACAGCCTTCCTGGTGGAATAGAAGACTGGGTAAGTTTTAATCTTTTTCTGTCCAGCAAGACTATCCACTTTGTATTCACTTAAATTAGCCTGTGTCTTTGGGCTGTTATGTAAAGTATAACAGAGTGTTTATCTAAGTCAGATTTTATGAAGTTCAGTAGTTCTTTTTCAATAGAATAAACACACCTAAGTGGAAAGTAATGTATCATTACTGAAAATGAATCAAGAGCTAGGATAGAAGTGAAGATGTATGAGAACAGGAACAGGAACAGCGGGTTTCATCTAATTGGCACAGACAGAGGGTATGTTGCAATGAGCGGTAATTCAGCAGAGGCTTTCTGCAAATGAAACGCCACTCAGTCCTTTACAGTCTCATGTTCTCTTCTTTTCCAGAGAGTAATATGGATTGTAGTGTTCCAGGACAGGATCTCATCTGCACTTTCACAAGGATTATGGTCTGTGTGCAGAGGCATGGAAATACATGTCTGAGCATTGCTGACAAACCACACACCGTATCTAATACTGTAAATGCTGTATAAAGTCCAAATTGATTTTGGTACTTCCAGTTTTCAGGAGTTTGTGCTAACTGAATTAATTTGAAAGGGAAATTCCTTTTTACCTTGATACAGCTTGCTGAGGAGGCACAGGGGATGAGGGTTGGGCAAAGAAGAAAAGCTTATTAAAAATCATTAAAATGAACAGAATTGATGAGGAACATATTGCTTCTGTGAGCTGATGAGAATTCACTGTGTGGGAAGAAGACTCTGATAAAGCAGTAGCTATCATGTTCTTAAATGGGAGATCAGGAGTCTGCCTAGTGGAACAGGCAATCAGCAAAAATCGGCTATTAATCTTTGAAACTCTTCTCACATGGAGAACAATTTTCCATACGTGAAAATGCTCCTCTACGTACTTTGTAGAATTTAAACCCTTCACTCCTCACTATTATAGGGAACACTGTATGTTTCTCACCTTGCTTCCTGTCTGAGAGCTCAATCTTGGGGGAGAATTTACTGGGGAGGAGCAGAGTCGGGGAAAGTAAATCCCTTCTGTAGTGGATCTTGCTGCCTTTTGGAGTCCTTTTGCCTTCTGCTTACTCATAAAAGTGTTCTAACACGGAAAAGGTATGTGTCCCTCAGGCTGTATCTGCTTGGGAAGGAAGGTCAGGTTAGGTCAAGACCTGGGATTTGACCACAGCCAGTTCTTTTTGCAGCTATGCCAGCAGAAAGAGCTGCCCTCTCAGCTGCTCATCAGCAGCCCTTCCCCATGCTTTGTTGCAGGTATGTCTGTGCACTGCCTTTGCCTTTGCATTGCTGACCCAGACTTTGTCTTGCCATCTTAAGTTCTCGGCCTGCCTTGAGAAGTGTCTCATGGCTGCAGCTTCACCTGGCGATTGCTGGACTGCGACCAACCCTGGGCCCCAGCACTGGTACCAGCCCTCCTTAAGCTTGTCTTCCTGGGGTGTGGTGGGGCTGCACCTCACTGGAGAGGGAGGAGGAGAGCACAGTCCTGCTGGCTTGTGGGCACCCACTCCCCAACGTGGCTTGTGCCCAGTGGCTCGCACTGACACCTACCTGTTAGCAGAGTTGTTTTTGTGAGCCTATCCTAACCCATCTAAGCAGAAACCAGCAGGGATGGTTCAAATTGGAGGTCTCTGGTGATTTGGTTCTTCCTGCCTGGGCTAGTTTAGGGGAACAATGAGCTCAGCCTGTGGAGAACAATGGTCTCTCGGGGGGGAAACTGGTGAGTGGTTGGTGGCACACTAGAGTCAAAGCTGTGCTCTCTGGCACATGCTTGCTGAGAAGAGGATGTATCTACACTGTTATCCCCAAACCGGCAGAAAGTGTCTTCTCAACTCCTGCCTAACCCAGGGTACCCAAAGCCAGCTGGATGGGGGTGTTCCCCATGTACCAAAGTCCTTGTAAGCATGTCCAGAGCTGCCCCACTGAGAGTCACTTGATGCTCTCAATATTCAGTCCTAGCTGTACAGGTCCTAGTACGGGTCCTAGATGTTCCTCTGCCTGTCCCCTTAGGGCCCCTGTCTGGACATTATTTTTACTGTGTCCAAGATACCAGCTAGAGTACACAGCTCATCAAATGCAGCTGTGGCTAGTTCCTTTTAAAACCACAGGCACTGATACCTTTGTTAAGCATAACACAGACACTAGAGAATCAGGCCCTGGGGTTCAAACTTGCCTGTATCCCAGGGATGAATTTCCATTCCTGACCCCCAAAAAAGTTATATGCAAAGAGAGGGTAACTGTGGCTCATTGTATTACTTACCTTTGAGTATTAAGACAAAGTTACCTTTTTGCTGCCACCTTACTACACCAAATAAGACTTGCTCTTCAATCTTGCAGATCTGAAAGTAGGCTGTTGCTGGTGTTGTGAAAGAGTTTTGGAGGCTTTCAAACAGGAATGGACAGAGTGCTTATTCTCACTGATGGAAACAAGATATGAAGTATGAGAATTGGGTCTATATCCCCGAAGGAGTGTGTGTGGTGACCTTCTTTACAAACATTCTGCAGAAGAGTTTGCAATGTATAATTTACTAGTGCCCAGTAAAACCAACAATTTTCATTTACGCTTCTTTTCACAGTAGAGATGTAGCAGTGCTCCAGTGTATTTTCTGAAAGAAACATGCTGACAACTTTTTTTTTTAGGGGTGAGATTCGTGTGCTACTTCATTTTGAATATCTAATGGAAATAGACTCCTCCCACCTTATTCCATTTTACTGTCTCTCAAATAATTCGCATTGTTTCTCATTCTACCACTGACTTCCCAGCCAAGTTTCATAATAAAATTCAAGCTAGAATGAAATATTTCTCCAGATAAATAGCAGGAATTGAAAACAAGTCTGCTTAGTTGCACCAGTGCTGTGCTCCATCGTAGGTGTAAATACTATATAGAGATATTCTTCAGTACGATGAGAAGTCTAAAGGGAATAAAGCAAAATAATTTTCAGCTGTCTGCAGAACTGCATGCAGTTTTGTAGCTATTGCATTGCTAACATATAAGCTATCAATAGAGCTACCTCAGGGAGAGAAAACATAACAAAGCTATACTGAAAAAAGCCAGTCAGGTTTGTGGAAATGCTGTGTGTACATAGTTGGAAGTTTCTGCATTATTAACTCCTACTGTCTTTCATTCTTTGGCATACAATTTATATAACTAAAGTACAAACAAATTATTTTTTGTTAATATTCATCATGGGCTGTTTTCAGCTGCTGTATACAAAAGAACACTTACAAACATATTAACATTCTTCAGCTTTTTCTAAAGTGTCCTTAACTTTTCAGGTAGTAAACAAGATTATTTTCTTTACACTCCAGTGGATGAGGTATTGCTTTGTGATGGCTGGCCAATCTACAAGGGGATAAACAATGTAACAGAGCTCACCTTCAGCTCATTGGTGTAACTGTTGAGTGCATTGCTATAGCAACAACCCAAAATGAAGAATTCGCTAGTTCCTCCCACTGGCATCTCTTAAATTACTTGGTGTTGTGGAGGGGAAGGAGATGGATTTGGTTGTTCTTGTTCAGCAGCAGGCTCGAAAAAAATTGGCCCCCTTGATATGATCCAAGGTGGACTTGGGCATGTTAGTGCTACCAGACTTCAAACTCAGACACCTGCAAAAGCAATTGAGAGCCCTGTGCCTCTGCTGAGCCACCACCTAATCCCAGAGAAACCTAAGGGCTGTTAAAGCCTGTATTTTGTAAAGGCCTAAATAGATTATTTGCAGCCTTGCAGAAAAGGATGTAGCTTCCCCATTGGCACTGCCCAGTGTGGCGGGGGAGCTCTGGGTCACAGGATTTATTTATGCAGTAGCACTGATGAATCCACTTCTTCCCCCAACCTAGCACAGTGGCCCCTCCTGCTTCTGAGGATGCCCCAGATGCCTTTATGCAGAAGTGCTGTGCTGTGGGGAGTTGAACACTGCTCTCAAGGGAGCTCATCTGCCTGGATCACTGGAAAAATGAAATATTTGAGGTGGTTTGACTGCACTCCTGAACACAATTTTCTCAGTCTAGCATACTCCCTTAGTGTGATGTTTGGAGATCTCCATCAAAATGAGAGGAAATTGAAAAACACAATGGTCTGCCGATTAATCAATCACGTCTTTTTCCTCATTTCTATTTAAAATACGCATCAGCAAGAAGGCACCTAATGTGGAAAGGGGAAAGAGGGAGGTCAGAATTGTTAATCTAGAAAGATATGAGACCTCTTCAGCTCAGAATTAATATTAAAAATCAGTAGTTCTGGTTGACTTGTGTCATACATCTGCTCTTGTATCAGGAGCTCAGATGCCAGGCTCTTGAACAAATCTTGACTTTGCAGATGCCTTTGCTATGTTACCCTCTTTCACCATGCACAACTTCAAGGTGAAATCTAAATCAATAGAGGTAATAGCCAGACCAGAAATTTTGTGTTTGCATCCTCATTAAAGAAAAGAGGTTTTTAAAACTCCATGCAAAAGCTTTTTTAACAGCACCCAATTAATTGGGTTCAAAGCTGGACATCAGCTTTTGAAAGAAATATATTCTTCCAGTTTTAATTGAGTGTAGGAGTACTGACTCCAAAAGCGTGACAGCAGCAAGAAAGCACAAATCCACGTTTGGCTAAGCCTTGGAGAGTAGCAGACTGTTAAGAATGCTAAGAGTTATATGAACTGTTGCAAGCATATGTAGTGTCTCCAGTTGACTTGTAAGAAGGCTGTGGCAGCAGGGAGCAAGGTTTTCAATTTCAAAATATGAGGCTCTGTAATTCAGGGAACACCAGGGCCAGACTCTATTTCCTGTTCTATTAGTTGCCTAATGTTTAGATCTAATGAGGTATATGTTAGATCTGAGCTTTCCATGCTTTCTCTTGCCCTTCTCTGAAAAAATAGCAGTTCTTGCACTGGCAGAGACATTGCTGCTTTAACCTGTGTCAGGATTCTTCCACCAGCAGGGGGATAAGAAATGTGATTAGTGTGTTCAGTGATGCTGTGATAACAAGGTTGCAGCACAGCAGCTAAAGGAAAAGATCAGAAAGTGCTTCTTTTGTTGTAATTTTTTTTTTTTTGCGAATGGGAAAAATAAGTGCTTTATTTGAGCAGTTCAAATGCTCTAAAACATACTATTTCTGGGGTAAAACTGAATGAAGGGACCTCATCTAGAAGTGCTGGTTGGTGGAGTATCCTTCATACCTACTCTGCAGCCCAGTCACTAGGATGGTTCCTACTGAACTCAGTAAAAACCTCAGTCTCTAAATCCTGGTGTTACTTGTCTACGCTTCTCACCTGGTGCAATCCATGAGGAAAATTAGATGCTTCTGGAAAATCTTGCACTATGAGCAGCAAATCTAATGACCTTTAACGCATGATAAAATATCCCCAAATAAACCTATTAAACATATACACGTAAACAAAGCTGAAACAGATACTCAGAAAAATAAAGATTGCTTTCTGTGCAGAATGCTCTTCCCCTCTTTTACACCATAAATATTCTAGAATTGTCTTCTTTCACACTTCTCAACATCTTCACCAGATACGGGCTGGGTTTAAAAACAGATACTTTATCCCTTCACTGAAGCTCCAGTCAATGTCAGTTTAAAGCAAAAATGGAAACATTTCTTTAGGATTAATTGAATTAGTAGCTTGTCTACTTCATACTGCTGACATTAATAAAGGTTTTGAATACACGAGTAGGAAGAAGGGTGCTTCCTGTTGTCCTCACCAGCCAACTCACCATACTTAAGAGAGCTGCCTTGCCTTCTCAGCCTTTAATCCATAATAGAAGCAGTTCTGAAATGAACGTGTAGGCCCAACAGCTCAGCTTCTGGAACGACTGACTGATAAGGGCATGTTTGCTACTTTCTTCAATGTCCTTGACTCATGTTATCCGCTTAGCATTTACTTAACTCCTCCTTGCTCCACTGGAACACTGCAGTTTCATTCTAGATTCAGAAGAACTATTACGATACCCTGGTTGAGGAGAAAAAAGCTGGAGTTCAGTTTTCTATTTGTTTCAACGTCTCTCTGTAACATAAATGCTATATGATTTTCTGTTACCCTAGGCAATGACCTTGCATGGGGAGGAGGGGCCAGAAACTGTGTTTTCGCTTGACAGCTGTTGTGGGTTAACCCCAGCTGGCAACTAAGCACCACACATCCACTCGCTCATTGCCCCGCAGTGGAATGGGAGAGAATCGGAAGGGTAGAAGTGAGAAAACTCGTAGGCTGAGATAAAGACAGTTTAATAGGGAAAGCAATAGCCATGCACGCAAGCAAAGCGAAAGAAGGAATTCATTCACTCCTTCCCATGGGCAGGCAGGTGTTCAGCCATCTCCAGGAAAGCAGGGCTCCATCACGCGTAACGGTTACTTGGGAAGACAAACGCCATCACTCCAAATGTCCCATTCCTCCTTCTTCCCCCAGCTCTATATGCTGAGCATGATGTCATATGGTATGGAATATCCCTTTGGTCAGTTGGGGTCAGCTGTCCCGGCTGTGTCCCCTCCCAACTTCTCATGCACCTGCAACCTCCTTGCTGGCAGGGCAGTACGAGAAGCTGAAAAGACCTTGACTTAGTGTAAGCACTATTTAACAACTAAAACATGACTGTGTTACCACCGTTATTCTTATCCTAAGTCCAAAACCACAGCACTATACCAGCTACTAGGAAGAAAATTAACTGTATCCCGGCCAAAACCAGGACAACAGCTTCCATAGAGTAAGTTTTGTTACATTATTACATAGGTCAAGATAATAAATATATTGTCAGTGTGACTGTTTTATCTGCAGTAAGGTGTGAGGAAAAAACTTGATATGCTGTTGTTTATATATAGATCTCTTGCATTTGTAAGGGCTTTAGAACAAGGATGCACTGATTTTCAGCAGTGCAACTGTAGTATGGTTAGACATTTTCAAGCTAGCTCTAATCTTGCTAACATGAGTTAACAGCAAATCTTTCGGTACCTGGTACACAGATCTGCCAGCAACCCTGGCAGCATGCCTTCCTGGCTGGCTTGTGCAGAACTCTACGTCACCATGGTTTAATACATTAATTTGCTGCACAAAGTAACCACCCAGACTTGCTTGTGGGTCTGTCTATTTTTGCTTTCAACAGCACCTTTTAACTGAGGTGAAGATACTCTCCAGGTGGTGGTGGGCACAGAGTGTGCAATAAGGTGCATTGGTATTTTCATCAGAGTTTTTTCTAACAACTGAATTCCACAAAACTGTTTCACTTATTGTTTTACAGCTTTTGCAGGTTTGTGACTGGTGAAGGAGTCTCACGCAGTTACAGAAGATTGGACAAAACAGGATGACCTAGCTTCACAGTGTATTCAAACTACAGTTACCTAGCTGAACCACTATCACGCTCATTTCTCTTTTGAGAGAGGAGACTGATTTTGTTTCAGATTTGTTTGCTTTTTAAAGATTAATGTGGATGCATAAATCAGGAATTGGTTTGACAGTACCGGTTCACTTCAGGTCTCAGAAGGACTACCAGGGCTACAAAAATCACAAATTTATAAGGGTACTGATAGCTTTTGTGTCTTTGTTGTGTAGCTGATATTGGTCATCCTCTTGTTTCCAGTGGGTGGGGATTGCATTGCAACAACTGTTGCTTCCTCTTGTCTTTGCCAGACATTTTCTCTCCATGACATTCTGTTTCTCAGTGAAAGCAAAGTGGTTTTTCAAAGTGAGCAAGCATTACAGGAAAGACTCTTATGGGCAGCTATTTTTCATTTTGAAGAATCTTTTCGTTATATAAAGCAACTGAAATCTTGATACATTGTGTCTGAATTGACAGTGTTTGTCACAAACACTAAAACTCTTGTCTGTACTCTTGTATCATGTCTCAATTACTGCAACACCATCTGCTTCAGCATCAAAAAAAGCTAGTCTTGCTTCATGAATACCTGACGGTAACACTTTTGCAGAGATATTTTTCCAGACAGTTACTCAGCACACTTCCTTTGAGATGTCTAAAAATGTTTCTTCAGAACAATAGGCTATAATTTGACTCTGAACTTCATCTTCTGACTGTAACTACTCGAGTTATCTCAGGCAATAGTTGAAGGCTCTTAAAGATACTGACAAGCTTTCCAAGTTGTCTACTTCTCTTCATCTTTTGCTAGCACAGAGGAGTCCTGGTGCATGTGGAGGGGCTTTTTGGTATCAGTGATTCCATTATCCCCAGAACAGTAGGCTAAATATTGTTATTCGGTGTGCTTTGAGACTGCTTGTCTATTTTGGGAAAACCTTGTTTTGGTGCAATTCCTTATTGGTATCCCTCCCCATTCTATCTGCAACTCTGAAGTATTTGCAGACATTTACAATAACCTTTAGTGAGTCAGGGTCTGACTAAATTTTTAGCTGCGAGATGCTGCTGTGGCCCAAACCTGCACTGGAAATAAAGGAAACCTGGGTGAAAAAGTAGGCTTGGAGGATGTATTGAAGAACTTGTCCCAAATGTTCTCTATTCATATGGGTCAGCATCATTCTCCTAAGCAGCCAGCTATCTCGCAGAAAGGGCATCACATTGCTCCCCTGTAGTTAGGAAAGCTAAAGCCCTCAGTAGGTTACATACAAATATACTAACATGTCATATCATCACTCTCACACTCACAGCTTTAGAGGGCCAGCCATGACCTGCCCTCATATTTTTCACCTCTGTTCTCATAAATAATCTGCTTTTATCAGCTTTTGTTGTTCTTTCCATATTTTTCTAGTCTGCAATTAACTCCCTAAGCACAAGCAGCCAAGAATGAAATCCAGAGGCCTGCTCAGTCTTGGCAGAGCCCTCTTGAAGGACACCTTCTCATTTTAAGGGCACTGGGCTTTAGTTTTGTATTTCTTGGTCTATTATATCACTGTGTCACATTACAAATGTAAGCCTGATTAGTTTTTAACATTGCTTTTATTGCCTGGCTTGAGCTACAAATATGCTTTCCAGGAATACAGTTCATTGGCACTAATGTTTTACACCATTTTATAAGTCTTCTGACTGTCCTAATGTATGCCCACTAGCATTTTGGCTGTCACAGGTAGAAACACAGCTTCTCCAAGCTTAGAAAAGTTCTATTTCTCTAGCATCCTATTAATTAACTCTGCAGGTCATTAATAAAAATGACAAAGGCTGTCTATCACAGCAGACTACTACTGCACTTCACACTAAGTCAGCTGCCTGCAGTTTCTTATTCTTTTAGCTAGATTCTGTCCACATACAGCACTTTTCGCTATAGCAAAATAGTGTTTTTGTCCAAACTTACTTGAATTCTCTTTCAAGCTACTCTTTTAAACCTAAGTGTTTGAATTTTTGAGATGTTTGATATTGCCTTTGTTGTTCCTTTAACTTACTAATTTCAATATCAAGGAGCCAGTGGATTGTTTTGTAAATGCTTTCCTTAAAATTAATGAGTTCTATCAAATTCCATCTCAGCATGTTTTGCTTACCTACAGGGGTTCAAAGATTGGAGTTTGACTGTAAGATAACTTTTCTTTGTACATTTTCTACCTATTGTTTGTAGCATCTCCCTCAGTGTACCATGAAAATACACTGTTCAAAGTAAACAGAGGGACTTGGAACTGTGTGAGGAAATGAAAGACTTATGAAGAAGACATATACAGTACTGAATCTACTTTACTTATTGTTGGTTCTTGGTAATTTTCCTTCCAGCACGACACTCTACAAATGTACAAATGGCTTTATCAGTTTTAACAAAAGATTAGGTCTGATTTAGCTATAGAAGAAAAAGGTGATCTTTCACAGGCAAAGAAGGACAGGGTGACAGTTAAAAGGGAAAACTAATTTATTTGGATCTTGGCCTAGGGTAAGACTCTCATGAGGAAATCAAATCTCCCAAATAGGGTGATCAGTTGCTGTCCAGTACTGATGGGAACTCCCCTAGCATGCATTCTTGTAGCATCATTCTCAGCTACATCAGGAAGGACTCCCTGAAGTACCGTTCTGCTCAATTTTGACAGTCCAGCTGGCAGTAGCCCTGTACAACCAACCTAGCCCATGCATAATTCATCACTGTTGCTGTATCTTAACTATTAAATGCAAAACATCTCAAATATCATACCTATATACAAAAGACTGTCCTATGTGATCATTTCTGCAGGAACAGTTTCCATTGACTGTTTACAAATGTCTTATCTATGTACAATCTGATCAACATTTCAACAGAAACCATGTAGGTGAGTCTTTGGGACACTCCACCTGGGTTGTTAATCAACACATTTAAACATACAAACTGGACTAGGTGCAGCAGGAGCTGCTATGGGGAGCTTCTAGTACTATCTGAAATTTCCAGCTGGGAGCTCCTGTAACAGTTGGTCAAACACTCAGTTGTGAAGGTTTAGTCTATGACACAGTTTGGAGTCAGTCCATTGGCTCAAGTCAGCCCAGTATTTAATCTATGCAGAGAAGTGGCTGGGGAGTCACTGAGCCACGCAGGGTATTAAGTGCTGAAGTATATTAGGTCTGCATATAGTCACAGCCGTGGTACTCAGCTACATTGCAGGTATAACTAAGGAACAAACCTGATTTTCGTACTTACTGCACAATTTTAAGTCCCATAGTTATTTACACAGTATTTAAAACTGAAGGACAAAGGGTGCATCTACTCTGTGATCACAAAAATATGATGAAACACACTTAGGCTAGCTGAAACACTAGTAAAAGTGGTGCACCTGGTAGGGCTAATTACCCAACTACTACCCAGCTGCTTGAATAAGTTTTGCAACCACTTCTAAGCTATATGCTGTGATAGACAAACTGCTGCTGGAAGAGATAATTTTCGTAATAACTCTAGTGAGCATGATAACAATTACAGAAACCTATTTCACATGTTAATGTTAGACTCTTAAATACCAAAATTTTCCAGAAATACAAGTAAATCCATAGACCTGGCCCAGAAGGCCTCCAAGTCAATTGTTGTGGTTTAACCCCAGTCAGCAACTAAGCACCACGCAGCCACTCGCTCACTCCCCCACCGGTGGGATGGGGGAGAGAATCAGAAGAGTAAAAACTCGTGGGTTGAGATAAAAACAGTTTAATAATGAAAATAAAACAACAACAACAATAATAATATAATGAAAAGGAAAAATATTGAGGGGGGGGAAACAACCAAAACAAACCACAAGTGCTGCAACCGCTCACCACCCACTGACCGACACCGCCAGTCCCCAAGCCTCAATCGCTGCCCCTCCCCCAGCCAACTCCCCCAGTTAATATACTGGGCATGACGTCATATGATATGGAATATCCCATTGGCCAGTTTGGGCCAGCTGACTTGGCTGTGGCCCCTCCCCTCCCGGCGTCTTGTGCACGTGGCAGAGCGTGGGAAGCTGGAGAAGTCCTGGACTAGTGTAGGCATTGCTTAGCGGCTCTGAGCCGCTACTTAACAACAACTACAACATCAATGTGCCATCAGCACTGTACCAGCTACAGTGAAGAAAAATTAACTCTATCCCAGACAAAACCAGTACGTCACTGTACATGGTCAAAATGTCAAATAAACAGTGTTATTGATTTGCGGGTGGGGAGGTGGCTTCTCTGCCTCAGAGATGTAATGTCATTATTTAACATCTTGAAATACCAGTTGTATGCTCAGGACATCCTTTAAGTCATTTATTCAGAGAAATATACTGAGAGGGAAGGGCATAAAATGTTACTGTGTATTTGAACTTGGAAGGCAAGTTGCCTTGCTAACAGACATTCACTACTCTGAAAAATAAGAAAATGTTAGTGAAGAAAGAGAACTAAACAACTGAAAGGCAGCAAAAGAAGGAATTCAAGAAGTTGTAAGTGAGTTACTAGGCCTTTTAACTTCAGGTCAATGATTGTAATCCAGGCTAGCTCTGTATTGATAAGAAAGTAATTACTCTTTGACACCTCTAAGGGGTCTGGGGTGATAGGATTTAAAGATCTGGGCCAAAACCTAATGAAAAACTCTACATGTTACAGAAAACAAATACAATCAATTTAAACAAAACGTTGAGAAGACCTATTAAAATGTGCAAAATTGATTTTATGGAGAGAAAATAACAAATCTGGTCCTGTCAGGAACCCAGGTGTTTCTGTCACTGTCTGATATAATGAATTCTGTAGATCAAGTGTTTTAGCCTCCCCCCACTCCCCCTTAATTCCTGTGACACAGACCCCTACCCAGAAGGACTTGGTTGAAAACCTCTGAAAAGGTAACAAGGGTGAGAAACAACTTCACAATCACCGATTTCACTGAGTGTAGTTACTTGCCAGGTTAGAACTGCCCATTTGACTTAGCACTTTCAGTCACTAACACGCTAACGGAGAGCCACAGAAGCATGAATGTGGCTGAAGATGCCCTCTGTATGTCCCACTTCTTTTTCGTTTCTTCCCCTTAGTCTTTACACATTTTCTTCCAACACAGGCTCTACCACCAGACTCTGATTAATAGCACAGAGTCTGGAGGGCATTTATAGATCCTCTGTGCTTTACTTAAAGATGTCTCTTGCCCCCCCCTACTTTGATAGAAAGATTGAGAAAAATCTGATAGCAAGATAAGCCAGAGTTACAGAAATCAATGAACTGTGAGATAATCAACTGCATTTTACAATCAGTCAATAAATTTGTAATAATATTTTTTAGGTCAGAATGATGTGGGGCAGGAGAAAGAAGGAAAACTGATGCTTTTGATATTTGTTATGTATTGCACGATTATACCTTTACTTCAAACGGAAAGAAGTTTTCAAAGAAAATGTGTTTCTTTATCATTTGTCAGAGCAGTAATAACACTTTAAAATATTGTGCAAAGGTATAAGAAGAATTTTAGGGCTGGATGCACTTGTTATTCTGGAAGTATGGGACAGATTTCTTCCCCTTTGTCAAGAAAGTAGGTTGTAACTTCCTGCCTAAAATCTGAAGGTAAATTGCCATCCTAAATCTGCATTGTAAGTTTGGGTTACAAGTTAAACAGATTTACTATGACGTAAGAGACAAACAGATCTAAGGTAATCCACCTGTGTAATCTGCTCCTGAGTTTATATCCTATTCACTAGTCTTACTAACCAGTATCCCATATACTACAGTTAAAGTCTGTGTGTATGTTTTGGCACAGCAGATACCTAAAAGTTTTCTTTAGATCATTTGCAGCAGCACCAGCAACCCAGCAAGGCTGAATCATGAGACACTGAAATTACTGAGCTGGAGAGTTGCTAAGCTGACCGAGTGAAATCACTGAGCTAGAAAACCCAACATCTTGTCTCTTATCATCTTGTTGGAAAGGTGTGGTTTGGTTTTTTCATTTTTGGTTGTTGGGGTTTTTTTTGGGGGGGAGGGGTGTGTGTGTGGTGGTTCGTAAATTCAAATTGAAAGTCTTACTGTGTGAATCATTGAACCCAAAACTCTTGCAGTTCAGTCCTATTTGAGGGGAACCATTTCAGTCTTCTAAGGTGTAGGTACCAGTAAGCAATATGAATACCAAATGTGGCATTAATCTATGGCACTGGGTAAACATTGTTAGATGAGTGACTGATTAAGAGGACAATGTAGTTACATAAACTGTAATTTGGCAGGAACCCATCCAATCTCTTAGCAGTTACAGTACTGGGGTGTCTCATTTGAGATGAAAGGAAGCAGTTGTTTCCTTGAGGCTGCAGAATTTTGTAGTTTTGTATTAAGAGAACTAAATTGGTAGGAAGTACTGGATTTCAATTACTTGTCCTAAAAGATACCTTCTAGCCAAATGAAAAAATAATAAAAAATATCCCAGTAGGCAGAGAAGAAATGAGGAGGAAGGAGAGGGAAAAGGAAAGGGAAAATAATTTTCTAAGCACAGATTCCCAGGAAGAATAGAAAAGGCTGAAAATGCTGTTAGACTTAATGAGAAGGACAGGATTAGAAGCTGTGAAGAGCTTCCCTATCAACTCCATTATCCTATGGGCATGCTCACGCAATGATTGATTAAAAGCCGTCTCCTTCCAATAAGGAAGTGCTTTCTCCTCACTCACAGAGCTATTAACTGCCTTTGCAAAAGACAATGTTCCTTAT
>WEKW01012289.1:6579-25021 GCA_013389905.1 Sula dactylatra | reverse complement strand
ATGGAAGATGGTTCCCTGAGCTTCAGTCCCCTTGACTAAATACAATTGCCTAGAGCCCATATTTAATTCGTGTGAGGAGAGAATCTAACTTAAAATGCTTACATATATATACACCCACCTGTTAAACTGTCTTGCCTTGTGTATGGGTTCCTCAGTGATCCCATAGATGGTTCTACAGACACTTTGCATTTTGTTCTCCAGGCAGATCCCCTCCCTTCCCTTTGTGATGGAAGTGCCTGGCATAACCTAGCTATCTGGAGCTCTTCAGATACAGACCACAGTGGGAATCACGCTGGGTCATTTGGTCTACTTTAAGACAATCTGGAGCACTTCAGAAATGTGCTCTTTCCAGAACTGGAAACACAAGTGGACACTCTGATTAACCAGCCATGTATAGACCACCAGCAGCTAATACAGAAAGAGCCAAAAAAAGTCATTATTCCATCAGAAATCGTCATTTAAAAAAATGAAATAGCACTTTGCAGGAACTGCTAAATCTAAGGAAGTCTGAACAGAAAGTAAGGAGAGGAGCAACAGATCCTGGTCTATGATGAAAGCCAGCATGCTTACCCGACTCAACAACCTCCTCAGAGAGCAGTAGAGAAACCTGCAGGTCAACAACATTCTTCAGCTCATCAAAGTCTTTTTAATTTAGTGCCTTAGAACTTTTCAGGAGCTGCAGCCATGGGCTAGGCCATTGGGTCTTCTTCCTCAAGCTGGACATGATTTCTGACATAGCAAAATCCCCTGCAACAGAATCACATCTCTCTATTCAGTTCTGCGTTCACGAGAGTTGGTATAGCTTTTAGCGCCTGAGTTCAAGAGAAAGTACTTTACTAGTTCCAGCTAGGGGTAGAAAGCAAATACAGAGATCTGTATTTAAATCAATTCAGACTTCAAATTAAAGGGTTTGCTCAGTTATTATGAGTTCAGCATGAAGACTTCTTTCCTCCTGAAATTACTGCAGGCTACCATATAAAGGATGCCCCTTTAGTGGAAAATTATGGCAGTGGCGTAATTTGCTTTGATTAGCTACTTACTGTATTTAGTAAAATGAATGCAAGAACATAACCTGAGTCTTCAGTAAACCAGCTAGGAGCAATCTAGCTCTATCAGGGCTAATAAAAACATTAGCTATTTCTTGTCTTCCTCTCCCCAGTTCACTTTCTACTTTATAATTAATCAATTTCTTGCTTACTTGTATCTGTAATTTAGAAGCAGTGTACTGAACAGAGGAAGTAAAGAAAAGAATAACCATTCCTAATCTAGGCACAGCTGCACTCAAAGAACGATCATGCAGATTGGCCCCTCAAGAGACAGGTAGAGATTAATGGTTAGGTTTGTAAAAGTACAAGGCCATACATTACAATGAAAACTCAGCAGTAGCTTAAAACAAGTGCAAGTTTCAATTTACATCATTGGATTTTTTTTAACTGGTAAGCTTTTTCTTGTGGTATTGTTTATCCTTTTGTACTTTTCTTACCTTAAACATAAAAAGATGTTTTATATCATGTTCTGAAGCTGTTTTTAAATGATCACCGCATCTATTTTTTAACCCCAGAGGACAGGGAGCTCAGAATCAGTGACTTGAGTCTCCTAGGTAGTCCAGGTAATATTAAGAAGCACAACTGTTTTAACGACATCTGCCTTTTAGGTATATAGATGCCTACACAATGGCAAAGAATCGTCTCTCATCATTCTGAACAGAAATTAAGATGAAAGGTTTCTTTGTGCAATTTTAAAAGAAAAAATTAACCTGAAGGATCACATGCCAATTGATCATTTGTTAGTTGACATTCTAATTTTCATTGTCAATAGCTTCTACTAGCAAGCAAATAGGGAAGGGATGTACTAATTTTTATTCTCATAAGTATTGTTATAGGACCTTTATGATTGCTCCTATCCTGTATAAACAAAGTAAGTTTATATTTAAAATGTGTTCTTTGTGAACTCTGACAGATTATTAGTATATGGAGCTTATTCAGTCAATTTTGACCTACTCCAATGATTCTTTCTTAGGTAACTTCTAACACTTTATCTTACTTTTTTCATTTGTCGTGCCACATTTCAAACTTCATGATGCATATTCTGATCTCGGTGTCTGACCTCTCAAATGCATTAGTGATAATAGGAGTTGCACTGAGTTCTCAGCACTGCAAAACGAGAGAGGAACAATTTCTGTGAGGCTTGTTTGTTTCTTAATGCAATGACATAATTTCCACCAATGTTCTGTTAAGTGCAGTCACTCATAACCTTTTTAAACATTTATTCTTTCTCCCTGTGCTAGTGTTTTATGTTAGCAGCATTAAGATTCAACTCTGAGAACTCTGAGCTTCTCCCACTACGCATTTTCTGTACTGCTGCCTGTTGGTGGTTTTGTAGCAGTGCATGCAAGAATCGGTTCTCAAGTGAATTATGCCTGTCCCTTATTCACAACTTAATTACTTCTTATCTTAAGTACTGTTACTAAGTCCCCCCCATTACATTGCAAAAAGTCTGCCTTTTGAATTTCAGTGAAAGAGGAATGCTCTCACCTAACTATTCTCTCACTCCACATAAATTGTCCCCATCAAGCCTCAATCGCTGAAACTTCCATCTTTTTCTTCCATTTTTAGTATTTCCCTTGCAGTTCTGAAATCTGTATGAGAACTTGTCTCGCCCTCACTATGCTTCTGAAATGTCATCCCACTAAGCCCCCATGGCACTCCACAGCTGAGATAAAAGTGTGAAGAGCCAGGAAGAGGGACATTGACTTAAGATGTCAGCAAGGTTTCCCTTCAAAGCTCCCATTTAATTTAGAATGCAATGGCAGATGTGAGTGGTGTCTGTGGCTGGGATTTGGGAATTTAACTGTATGAAATAAACCTGACTTGACAAGCTATTTTCTCTGAAGATACTTCAAATATCCTGGAGGACAACTTTGTCCTCTGTCTGGTCTTTGGTCTTCATGGTATTCAGTCCTGTTCATTTCTAAATCCCACCAGTAGTGAATTGAACTGCACAAGGGCTGTATAATGTTTAAACAGCAACAACAACAAAATCATCATCTTGCTGTTGAGTAGTATCATCTCCTGTGCTCATTATGGTTGCAAAGTACATCTGCTTAATAGGGGTTCAGTGTCCTCCTTATTAATAGCTGTCTTATTGGACTGTCCCTCACCTGTTTGCTAAATTGGCTTCAACTTCATTATAGATTAAATTTTAAAGAAGGTGCAGTTTAAAAGCATACAATAAATCCCAACCAGATAGATCTTGAGAGAGATGTCCTAGTGTTTCTTATGTCCATTGAGAGAAAGTTTCTGTACACTACTGTTTTAAAAATATCACCATGTTTTTTTTCTTTAAGGTCTTTTCTCCAAGGAGCTACAGCACCACTTTATTGATATATGACTGGGAAAACTTTATCATAAGTGAAATTATATTTATGCTACTAGGACTTAAAGCTTCTGCTAGCTGGAAGGTCATTATGACCATTCATAGTTATTATGTTCCAAACTCGTATCAGCTCAGTGCCTCCGTATGCAAACAGGTCCTGAAAAACCTTAGGGCCTTGGAGTCATTGGAAACATTTTGCATGTTTTGATTTTGTTCTAAATTGGTTCTTAAAGTATTGGTGGGGGTGCCTATTTAGGCTTTCTTTCTTGTTTCTTTGGCATGAATTTCTATTTAGATTTCTGTACATCACTCTTGGGTTTGGATATTGTATGTAGTCAAGGAGCAAACTATTATTGTTTACAAATAATATTGTAAATCCTCAGATCTCTGAGTCACTTTTGCTTGGGCATCTGTTTACTGTGCATGGACACAGTAAACTAATGCACAGCTTATTAGTATCCAACAATTTTCTTACGGCTAATGCTCGTGGTAGTGTGTTGGGAGCAGCATGCCTCAAGGCCAGGCATTTGTATGCTTACCTCCCCCAGTATCTGCTGTCCAAGCTGTCACCAAGCAGATGAAGATGTGTCAGCCTTTGTTCCTGGGAACAAGCTCATCCTTGATTTTCCTGAGTTGCCATCCTCTGACACCCCCCCCCACTTTCTCATTAGTTTATATATCTTTTCATGTGGGTGTTTCACTTCTGAATCCTTGAGTTACTAACTTGTTATTAATTCAGCACACTCACTCCTGTACTCTGTGTTCTTTTCTTCTTTTCATCTTGCCTGATGTAGTGCCCTCTGGGGTCCCTCACCCTCTGAGCTCCCTCACTTACAAACTAGTAGGGGTAGCCATAGCTCAACAACAAATTCTTTTCAGTAAGGCAGGATGAAGGTCACAAGATTGGGTCTCACATAAGGTATGTTTGGACATAGGCTACAACATGAGATGACAAATAATTGCATAGCCATTTGCAGTGAAGAAGGTAAAAAAACATAGAAGAGGAGTAAAAAAAGAGGTATTTCAGCTTGATTGCATGGATATTTAGCAGAACTTAGTATTCTTTGTGGGAATGCATACTTTGTTCAGAAACTACAAATGAATTTCTCTGAATTTTATAGCAAAGCTACTTTTCTAAGGAGCAGCTAACTTCTTTTTCACTGTAGTAGTCTGTGGCTTTGAACAGTTTTATTTACCACTTCAGTACTACATGCTTCATGTGCTTAGTATTATGTCAAGATCACTGAAAACTTTAAACATGTCCAAATTTCCAGTTATTGAAAGAGTTTGCTTTAATGAGGCCTGTTGAACAAGTACTAAGTGTTATTCCTACTGTGTTGTTGCTGATGTATGGTAATAATGTAGAATCAGTGTACAGTGATTTCTTGTACGAGTTTGATGCAACCTTGCTCATGTTGTTAGGTTAATCTTCCTTAATGCACTGAAAAAGGTGAAAAACTAGAATTAACAGTGCAACAAACATACATATGAACTCCCAAGGCACTTCTTAATAAAGTGACTTAAAAGCAAAGGGTTAAAGAAACTGAAGTCTGCTTTGAAAGGAATTTTCTGTGCATCAAATCAATAAACTCTACACTTTCTCCCAAACTGCGGGCAATTTTCACAAATTCAGATGCCTTTTATTGTTTTGCGAATGGTAAAAATATGTGATAATTAAAGTGAACAGACAACTGAGGAAATGGAGAACTTTTCAAAGTCTCGGTAAGCTCTGAAATCCAATAAATTGGCAAAAAAGCCAATGTAATAGGATATAGTCTAATAAGTAATTTTTTTCTAGACAAGTTGTTCCAGAATTACTGCTTTAGAACACTGAATAATACACAACAGAAAGTACATTTATGTAGGAATGAATAATCGTGTTTCATAAAACATCTGAGCTAGTAAGCATATTATATGCTGCTCTGTCCAAGCTACTATACCTTTAATAGTATTCAGAGACACTCTGTGTCGTTATAGATATAAATATTGTAATATACATATAACCAGCTGTAACTGATGAATGTGTAATATGTCAAAATCTACATCTTGATTTGTATTAAGTTGCATATATAGACAATGTGGTCTTGTTTACACTTTTATGAAGGTAGATGGCAAAGCTACCAGTAATTCCAAGGATAACTATCACCTTTTTAATAAACAATGACAATGGTCAGTAGCAGAGAATTCAGTAGGGTTTTCTAAAACTAACCAATAGAAAAATCTGATGAATGGACTGACAAGTTTCTGAAGCCTGTCAAAAGTATTTTAGATTAATGACCATCTTCTTGAATACTGAGACTGTTTGGAATTACAATGTGTTGAATGTTCTTTGCATGCATTGACTTATCCTCACAACACTACCTATAAGAAAACTCCTTGAACATCCCCACAAGTGCCAGAAGAGAAGTAAGAAATGGGTTCTCATACCAAGCCATTGTGGGACTGAAATTCATGGTTTAACTTCCTTGGAACTATTGTTCCAAGCATCCCCTATAACCTCTTGAGGATGATAATACAGCATTTAAGTTTAGAACAACTTGATTGGATTTTTTGCCTTTTAAATCACATGCAAGTTACTTTCTAGGAGGCTCACCATGGTCAAAGAGCATTCACGCATGCAGCTACACCAACTCATGTAATTTCATGCTCTTGGATGCCCAGTGGTGTCCTTTTGTTCTTAAAGAAGAATTTCTGTAAGAGATGGGCAAGCAGTTTTGGAGTGCTCCTAATTCACATTACTTAGAAAGTTCTGGAAAGTAAGTGTTCATCATTTCTATTCCTCTTATTAGAGCTGCTCAAATAATAACACAACAAAAGATTAATCATTTACCTAGTATGGATGTTTGCATTTATATATTTTCAATGCATTATTTGACTGGTTCTTTATACCTGTGGTTCTTGGATCTTCTATTCATTGATCATTCATCTGAGCTCAAGTGCTTTAATAAGGAATGAGATTTCTGTAAATTTTTCATGGAATACATCTCTCTCTCTGCTGTTACAAAGAAGACCAAAGTGGTATACTTGATGCACCATTTTGTCAAGGGAAAGGAATTAAAGTTAATATTCCTTGAACATTGTCTGCAATTACAGGTTTTTTTCCATCAAAGGAGAGAAAACTGACTGATAAGAAAGTATGTCACTTGAAAAATACAATGTCTTCTAGTGCAAGGAAATTTCTGGGCTTCTCTTTCAGAGTACAGTCTTCAAAACAGTGAACATGCACACACGTAAGATTACCTCTTCCAAAAAAATGTTCTTGATGTCTGAAGTATGGTTCCAGTGAACTTTTCACTCAATCATGCATAATATGTGGAGGAAGCAAGAAAGAGAGAATGGCCTTATACAAANACAATATAAAATTGTCTGCTGAAACTGAAAAGAGAGTGGAAAGCTTTTTTTATTTTTTGTAATGGGCTTCTCTTTTCCACATGAAATCAGCAATATGTTTCTGTATTACTGGAAGGCACCCAGCAGAATTTGTTCCTCTTTATTTTAAATGCTTCTTACTGCAAGGAATTGCAAGAGGTTTTCAAAAGCAGAGTAACAGCCATGCCTATGGGATTCATGTCTATTTTGTTTTTAATTCAAAACAGTGAAATGTATGAAGGAATGGGTTTTAAACTTTCATCTTCAGAAGCAAAAAAGTACCTAATTTCTTTTTGAAAAGAAACTGTTGGGTACTAACTTGTAAAGACCTGATTTTTATAGCTTTGGGACTAAAAGTTTTAGCAGAAAGAGGAATGAAGAAGGACACTGTACAGCTGTGAAGAAATAAACCACACAGACTACACCAACATACTTTAGAGGTAGCCAAACAAGGGATCCGATTGTCACATTTGAAACAGATTTAAAATTGTGCTTAAATAAGTTATTACTAGTCCCCATGAAAGTAGTTGATAATTGTTCTCTGGTAAGATTCAAAGTTAAAATGGTAATATTTGCTGTTCATTTTCTCTCTAGCATTTGACTATCTGAGACTCAATAAACCACTCTTGCTAAGAAGTTGTTTGTCTAGACAAAAGATTTATATTTAGCTACAACTATTAAATTCAGGGTGGGTGGAGTCTTAAATGAATTATTATCTGGCTTAAATTCTTAAATTTGACTTAATTCTGTAGAATTTTTCAAAGGCTCCTGGCTTTACACTGTGTTTTCGGTGGCATTTTCTGAAAATCTTTAATTGTGCTTTGTTTGACAGTAGTCATTCAAAACCTCAGGTAATACAAATTTCTGTTAATTTTCTCAAAATGCAGCTCAATCTTCTTAGAGCAAAAGCTCAATGGGTTGATTATATCTTAGGTTAAGCTGAGACCCAATATTTAGTATGAATAGCACAGACCAGTCTGGTTTCTCTGTCTTAGATTATTTAAGTAGAAGCTGATAAGAAAAAGTTCTTGTTATTAATTGTAATAATAACCCCACTTATGTGTTTTTGGGCCCCTTTAGGATGCACAGAGGAACCCAGGAAGATGGAGAATCTTTCTTTTTTCTCTTCTTTCTCTTGGTGCATTTGACTCTAGGACTCTGAGTCAGGCAATGACACTGATCCCAGAGGTACAAGAAGAAAAGAACAAAGACAACTTGGCAGACAGACATCTTAGATGCTGCCTGGCTCTGGGCACAACAGCAGCAAGACTTTCATGAACTTCTCAGGCTCCAAGTCTAAGCTTAATGGACAGCAAAGACTTACTCTACCATCCATATCCATTGGTAAATTACAGTCTGCAATGTAAATGTAAAATGCTACTGTTTACAGAAAAAAAAAAAAAAGCTAAGGTTTCAAGCACAATATTTAATTGTGGAAGTCTAATTGCAGATGAAGTGCAGCACTAAAGAAAGTTTCAAATATTTCAGTGAAAAATGGGTAGTTTTGTTCCCTATTCACCTTTTTCTGCTCAATATTTGTGTTAGTTTTAGCACTCAAGGCTTTGTTGTACAGGCCAAATGAGAAAACAACAGCTATTTATTATAGCAATTGTACAATATTTTCCTGTTCTAAAAAATTGCAGACTATTTTGGATGGATGGAGTGAGGAAAAAGCTCTCAACATGTTGAGTAATTAGTCTGAATTCAGATTTGGTTTTTTTGTTTTAAACCTGAGTCCAAATGTTGACTGAAAGCTCATGAATTAAGAAATGTGAGGATTATAGTATTAACAATGTTTCAACAAACAAAATTAAGGTAACTTTAGTGCATAGCTTTGACCCTGCAATGTAGCTTTGTGCATTTTTATGTAAATCCAAAGCTTTATCTTAAGGCTTGTCCAGTGCTTATTTCATGTTAATACTTCCTTCACAGGACATAACTTGGAATGTGAACTGAACACACTTTAAATGGGGCTATGGGATCAAATACTGATTTCTGAGAAAACAGACTTTGAAAGAGTGTAGAATAAATTAAAACCAACTTGGGATCAATAATGCTTGAAGGATTCACAATGGAAAGCATGTTGGGTAATTAAAATGTCTTTCTTTCATGAGTCCAAGATGCCTTCTAGTAAAATAAAAGGGCAACCAAAATCAATACGGTTAGGAAGGAAGATAATGAATAAACTGAAAAAACCCACCACCACCACCACCACCCAACACTCTGTGGCTTTTCAGTAATATATAGGGATATGTGTTCAAAGCCGATTATAAGGACTAGAGCCCAACAGGAAACACTAATTCAGACTTCACAAAAAGTATGTGGTGTTCTGTGTACTAATTTCAGTGGTATAAACAGCAACATATGAGATGCCTGAGACATGAGCTTTACAGGTCAAGACCAGAGACACTCAGCTCTGCTAAAACCACACACCTCCTAAACTCTCCAAACAAGGACCTGAATCTTCTACCTCTCCCTCTCCAATAGCAAAACCTCAAAGGAGAACTCACCCTGTACTCCCAAGAAGAGAGTTATTTCTGCACAGATATGTGTTGTCACCTCTGACTTTCTCTGCCTACACTACAAAGTGGTCTGATACAAACTGGAAATTACATAGCTGTGCTGATATGGTGCTCTGCCTGGGCTCAGCTTCAAAGCTGAGGTTTTTAGCTTGACACAGAATAATGTTAATATAGTTGTTCATATGGTTTCCAGCACAGAAGTAGCTCACACTTTTGGGAAGATGAATGGAATGAGCTGTGGGCATGTGATGTGTCTTAACTCAGCCATGGTTGCCCAGGAAGAGTGTGCTAGGGCAGATTACTGACCTTTAAACTAATGAGTCAAAAGTCTGTGTCTTCAGAGGAATATCCTTCCAAAACTTTTCTTCTTACAAGATTATTTATCTGCTTTCTGTTCAGAAATACTTGACTTCAGGTGTTGTCATGTGGTAGGTGCTTTTAATATATTTTGCAGCCCAACACTTGAAATTCTGCTGTGTCCATACATCATGTACTTCTCTTGATGTCCTCCCATTGGATTACTTATTAAAGGGTTTTCAGGTATGGAAACCCATTAGAAGCCCATTTAAGTTGTCGTCTACGAGAGCAGCAATGTGTTTCTCTAATGTTTGCTTGTGTACAAAAAGAGTGGGAATAAGCAGCACTGGAGCTAACTGGTTAAAACAGATGAGACAAATGTGTCACCAGTATTTAGGTAGTGCTGTTTGGAGGACAGAGGAGGAAGAACGTTTGAGAAGGGCTTGCACAGTGCCAGGAAAAAAGTAAGCAAGAACATCAGGAGGAGGGAAATCAAGAAAAGTTAAAGCCTGGCCATAGTGAAAGATGCACTAAATAACATCAGGCCCTTGGCAGAGAAGTGAAACAATGCAGTTGAGTCCAGTTGTGTTGGCTATGAATGCGTATCAAAACCTGGTTAGCTGGTATTTCCACAGCCTTTCCTGGTCACTTACATACCTGGGGCTGCTGTTCTCTGGTGGTGCCTGGAATTAGCATCTCAGCAGGGCTGGGACTACCCTTTTGTTTAATCTTAGATTTCCATTAAGATGTGACAGCATGAGCTGGTCTGTTCATCTCCTCACCAGTGCAGGGTAGTGGCTGCCTTTTGTGTGTTTCTGGCTTTTGAGGTTTCAACTGACTCACTTCCATTTTTTCTAAAGAGAAATGAAAAAACATGGGACTTGCCTTTACAAACTGTTTAAAGAGCATGCCAGTAGCACTCCTGACTGGAAACTGAGCAGACAATGTGTCTAGGGCTTCCAGCAGTCTTGGCAACATGGGATAAGACAGGCTTCTGAATTCAGCAGGGTCTGTGTTCTGCTGCATTGCTGCAAAGCTGATAAGACTCACTCATGCTGCTCTTTGGCTTAGAAGTAACAGTCTCTGGATCTGTTCCAGACACCGAACTTGATGGAAAGACTTCTGGCTCTAATCCTGAACTTGAAAGTCCATCCCATTAAGGATTCAAAGGAACTATTTGTGCTATGTATATCCACACTCTTGACTTGTTAAATGGTTCTGTATGCTTGTGTAATTAATTATGGCAGATGTAATCAAATATGTAGGCTGCATAACAGAAATCCCAAAAGATGTGTTCCAAATCTATGATTGGTAAAAATGATTAATGATTCACTCTGTGGAACACACCAGCAACTTTTATCCTATATCTGTTTGCTGAAAAAGATGAATTCATTACTTTCACTTTTATACAGCACTATTCAAAGGAATAGTTAATTCACTGACAAACCCATACAATGAAGTTTTCAAAAAATCCTTGCCTAATTAAATGTGATTAAGAGAACAATAGTTAAATCTTATTGCAAAAGATAGAAAGCTTTAGTATATTACAGAGCAAAATGATGCTTCAGAGCATTTTATAGTCATGACAATTTGTTTCAGTATTCATAGTGAGTTACTTGTAGTAACAGCATCTCACACTGTGAAATTCTGTCTTACCTATCGTTTCCATTCCAAATTACAAGCCATCAAAGACCAGTTGTCCTTTGAGGAAAATCATAACCACGTTGTCCTTCTGTGAGGTAACGTCTATAGGCCTATTGTGAAAGATGAACATTGTAGAAGATAATTATGTGTTTTTATTAATTTCAGGTCAGGTGTTTTTTTCTACTATCAATTTGAATAGGGTGTTTCTGACTAAAATAGAAATCTCCTCTTAGCACACAAGGGCTGTTTTTGTCTTAAAACAAGAAATTAATAAATGTCTTATTTTAATGAAAAACACGCTCTGGAAATGTATGATAACAGTTTCTCTGAAAGATGGACTACTTGGAGTAATCCCAACATCTTTGCAGAACAGAGACAATGGAAACTTTTCCTGATCCATTGGTTTTATTTCAGTTTTGGTTTCATAATTTTAGAACATATGTGAAAAGAAAAAAATAGGTTGTATGTTCCTCAGATATAAACTGACTTTTATCACTTGGTATAGGAAGGCTGCATTTAAAAACATATCAGCTATTTTACATTCTACTTCCAGATTAATCTTCATAGCTGGTGTGACAAATTGCAGCTGACTACACTGTGTTAAATCTCATGTAATCCTGTGCTAGTGAAAACAGTAACACTCAAGCTGGTGCTGTTTTGTAAAATCATATGTAAGGATATCTAATAATGGCAACAGGCAGTTCTGCTTGTATCCCATTAATCCCCTATATGAAATGCCAGGTCTGCACTTATTCTCAAATCTACCTTCCTAACCTCCTTGCTGCTATGAATGACTATTTGACGATTCCATAGGGGAAAACTGCATTAATTTACTTCTGGCATCCACCCACTAAAAATATTTTAGAAGATCAGTGGAATGAGATGGCATTTTAAATTTTGTGTGGAAGCATTTCCCCTCATTTCATGAAGACTTAGGAACACAAGAAACGCCCTGCTGGATCAGAGCAGCGGTCCATCTAGCCCAGTAGCCTGCGTCAAAACTCTCCTTTCTCAGTCGCAACTACCAGTTGTGAATTCTTTATTCTGGGTTTGGATGACTTCTCCCCAAATGCACATCCCTACATTTATTTGCACTGCAGTGATTGTTGTATGGTTTCTTGCCATCTTGTCAGTGCTGAACTCAGCAGGGAAAAGCTCTGCTGTCTCAATGGAGTTACACTTCCATTTTTAAAATTTAGCATGTCAGCGAGTACATTTAGCTGAGGAAAAGATTAGAAACGACTTCTCCACCAGTGTAATTGGTTCAGAAAACATGTTATCCATGACCATAATAAGAAAAAGCCTTGGAACACCCTTGGACAAATCTTGGTTTGCTTTTGAAATGGAGGCAAAATTGAAGAAAATGCTTGGGTAACTATGGGAAAGTACCAAGCCCATCTGTGGCATGTGTATCATAGAGAAAAGCAGACTGATGAACTTTACAGACCTTTTTAGGTGAGTTTAGAGTTTTGTGTTTAGATTGCTGCAGCTAGTGCACAATTATCTGTATTTAACAATCTTAAAACTGAAGCCAGTAAATAAGCTATAGGGACTCAACATATGCACCCATACTATTAAATAAGGAAGGGCAAGTCAGGATCTCTGGTTTCACCTCAAGAGCAAGAAAAAGGAGCTGGCAAAGACAGAACTGCAGTCTCCACTTAGCCAGCAATGGCCCTGCCATCCAACCCAAGAAGTGATGATCAGCAATGGGCAATCACTGGGTGATTATGGAACTGGCTGTCCAGAACTCATTTGTATTCTGCTAAGCGATTTCTGTCTTAGCACAGGGACTGTCATCAAATCTCTCTTGAAACTGAAAGGGTCAAATTTAAACTTTCAGCTGTAAGTAACAGTACAATGATGTGGATACAAGATACCAGGTCCTCAGTGCCAAAGCTACCTGCTATTTATGTTGCTTCAGATGAATCACTGGAAATTATCCTTTTAATTTTTCAGTGAAGCAGAAGTATATGTGAACTTTTTCACCTGAATAGATGAAATGTTTATTCCTTTGTTTATTTGTACCTATTTCTTTGGCAGTCTTAAAGCAGCTAGACCAACATATGAAACAGACATAGGCAGCACAGCATGGCACACTAGCGCAGTATTTAAGAGTGTTCCCTCAGTTGTGTGCTTTTGAAATCACAGTATGCATGTATATTGACAGAACAATATAAGCAGCACATAGCTTACTGACGTTACAAGCAGCCAGAATTTTTTGGCAGCCTGCACGTATTCCACCAGTTAACTTCACACACACAGGATTAAAAAAAGCATATGGTTTTTTTTTCATTGAGTAACCCACATTTTCTTCAAGCAGGCTAGCACTCGGCTTTCCTGCTTCAGTGTGAAATCTTCCTGGGAACAAAAATTCTTCCTACAGTGAAGATGATGTAAATGTGTTGATGCTAAAAGGAACAGAAAGCTTCAAAGAATTTTGCATGTGGGAGAATGCAATGTATCATTACACCTTGGCAATGCACACAATTATGCATAAACGTGTTCAAGGCTGCAAATTACCGCAGGATTGTCTGTGCTGAGAAACCACATCATGTAGTATTGATCACAAGGCTTGTTCAACTACTAGGCAGCAGGTGAATAAATAAGACCTAAAAGTTACAGATGAATCAATTACAACAATCAGCTGTGAATTTTAACTTGAATATACCTGCCTAAAATATTTATTTAGGTACAAGTGTGTATATGAGTGTAAATAAGCTTTAAGAGAGTTTGATTGCATTTTCATTGGTTGTGACATGCAAAGTGTTTTCACTGTGGGAAACAGCATATTCTTTCATTTCAATTTTCACCAGCTCTCCTTTTTCCTATTTCAGACTTGTTTATTTACTGAATCTTATCTGTGAACAGACAGCCTAACACGTGTGTTTCAAAGTCACAGTCACCTGAAATACCCAGGAAGTAAGCAGCCAGAATTAAGGTGGTAAATGCTTCTAAGTAAGAAAGAGCTAAATAAATGATCAGAGTAAAACTTTACTTTGAACAGAGTACTCACAACTGGCTCTTTCCATGTGTGAAGCTGGAGTTGTTCCTTTGATAATTTTACCCTCAAGGATAAGGAGGGTAACTGAGTCTATGTGATAGACTCACCCAGTGACATGTAAGGAACAGAATCAGAATAAGACACCCCACCCTTTCTTTATCACTTGGGTGAAATCTAAAATACAAGACATGCAATGAACAATAGCTATTAAATTATAGATAAGTCTGATGTGATGCATAATTCATCAAGAGTATTATGTCCACTAGCATGTCTAAAATACAGGTATGCATCATGGCTACTGAAAGAGAACCTTTCTCATTCTTGTCTTTCTTGTCTTAGCTGAAAATGTATTTGAATTATTTAGCCAGATCTAGAAAACTTTTGGAAGTGAAATAGTGGGAAAGGAACAAGAACAGCTTCTAAGGAGCAGCTTACCATAGAGGATTAGGAGAACCAGTAAAGTTCCTCCTCAGATTTCTGTGCATAATTCGTGGCTGGGCCTTGATGGCTACACTTTTGTTTCTGTTTACTGTGCATATAGCAAGTTCAAGAAATAACTTCCAAGTGATTAAGAAACAGTAGACTTTATTGCATTTTTTTCCTTTTTCCCCATTCTTATGAATTCATGTTTTAAGGTAGAGTAATTATGCAGCGGTGTCATAAGATGAATTATTTGAGATAAGGTATAGTTACACTATTCTGTGACTTTTTTATATTCTGGTTTGTGAATATCCAGCATATGAAGAAAATGGACAATAATATTTTGCTACAGCATTTTTCACGAGGATCATCCCCCCCTTTAACTCAGTAGGTTAATTCTATTTATTGGGCACAGGGTTTTGACACCTGCACCCAGTACAGTGAGCAGCTCCGTTTCCTGCAAAAGGGCCGCTCAGAAATGAGTCTAAGGAGCTGAGCCATTTATTTGACATCGCCATAGGAGAGAATTAGAAACAAACTGTTCAGGACTTCCAAGTATGAAGGACTGAACACTGCAGTGTGATGCCAGCAGAGGTGTCCTCTCTGCACCACGGACCTGCTCTTCTGAGGTTAACACCAGACAGACCCAAATCCATAGTAAACAAAGGATTCTGGAGAGTCAGGCACAAGGATTAAATGGGCTATTCTGGGGGGCAGCGGTACTCTGTGCTCAGTCCCCTCACTCAGCTTCATTGAGGAGGATGGGAAGGGAAATGTAGGTGAATGTAGCTGCTGGCACCACAGCAAGGTCTGCCGGCCCCGAGTTAGCATGTGTGAGGAACAGAGCCTTCACGTCAGGTACATGGGCCTGTCACGTCTCATAAATACTTATCCTTGTTTGAGATTCAAATGCAGTAAACACACCATTTCAAATGACACCCTCTGTGTTGGTTAACAGACGTATGTGATTTGAGTGTGATAATAACTTCACAGTCCTTTACTTTTGTGTCTACTCTGTGCCTCAGAACTAGTATTAAAAATACACTCCAGCTCCCTTCTGGCAGCAGTGATGTTATAAATGGATTTGAACTTCCTGCCCCAGGTCTAAGGAGGTTTTATGAACTAACAGCATTGCTCAGCAGTGACAGCCCTGAACTTCCATCAAGCCTCAGTGCTAGGGCACACTATGAAGCTATCCCAAGAGAACAATCTTATGATGGGCATTATTTATTTATCATTTTTTCTGTGCAGGGTTGTTTTCTTCTAAATACAGAGATAAACTGTCATCTAAGATTTCTTGCTTGCTTTCAAGTGCTTGTTTTCAAATTATTACCTTGCTTTGTATAAAAGAAAAAAAAGAAGAAATAACGAGACACTTAGCAGTTATGCTTCTTGTCTGTTTTGGAAGTGAAGGCAGAAGAACGTACAAAGCCAAACCAGCTAGTTATCTGTTGTTTGCATTTTGTTTGAATGACGTCTCATGCTGCTGCTGGTGGTGGAGTAGTAGCAGGGAGGGGAGTATTTTAAAACTGCTGTTGACAACATGATCCAGACATGATCCAGCTGGGAGAATGACTCAGAAAGCATCATCCTCATTTCCTGATGCTGAAAGTTCATTTGCTGTAGGACAACCCCCCACAAAGTAGTTATTATATAAAGGTTCAGCCTTTAAATAGACTAGATTAGTTCAAAGAGGCAAGCCAAACCTATTTCCCTTTTCTGGGAGAGCAGCGATTCCAAACCCCACATTTACCTCCTCAGAAATGCCTGTAGACAATCGAACGTCCCTTCTTTCGAAATAGGATAGTGCTGGAGGCTGTTGCTGTTCTTTCAGGAATTGCCACATCCTCTGTTTCCTGTGCAAGATTTTATGGGTCTGGACTTGTATGGCTGTGGAGAACATGGTGGTCCCATGCATGAGCAGTAGTATCTCATTGTGTTTTCTAAGATAACAGAGTGTCTGAGCAACCCACAACAAACGAAAGCACTGTTATGATCCTTTCTCATGACCCCCAAACTGTCTACTATGGCAGAGATTCCAGTTTTATTAACTCAGAAGTTCAGGGAGGGTTGCAAACTACAAAGGCACCTTTCAGTCTTATTTCTGTAGTAGCCACAAAGAAATGTTACAGGCAAAGCCTTCCTTCTGCTCATGTTTCGGTACCCTTGATTTTCCCAGTCCAAACACTGAAGTGCATGTAGAAGAGAGGTGAACAGACAGAAGAATGACAGCTTTGCTAGCTCAGTGCACAGAATAAGAAATATGTGTATTATTTAAAGTACTCAGCTCATTCAGGAAACATTTGTCCTAGGTCCCACGCAAAAATTGAATAAATGATGGTCTTTGCTTCATAAAACCCATATAGTCAAAATAGGCAGGACTAACAAAACATCAAAGGGAAGTGAAAATTGAATCATTTGCTTAGGAAATTTGTCTAGGAAGGAGCTTTAAGTAGAGTCCATGTCTCAAAAGTCCTGCTTTTGCAGTGCAAGAAAATGAAGGTTCTCCTCTTGTTGTTTAATATAATATGTGACCCTGGAATCATTTTGCATATGAACTGTAGGCAAATCTAGTAATCATTTAAAATTTTGATATATTCACTTTGTGAAGATTTGCTATTTTATGTTTGCACTTATTTATTCTGAAACTTGAGACTTGCATTGGAGTATTCTCTCTTGTGTATCCTCAAGATCAATGTTATCATGTTAACATGTTATGATTTTAAGTAAAAAGAAAGCACTAATCTCTGGAGTAAGAAAAAAGCATGTTTACATTTCAAGAGGAAAAAGAATGAAGCAAAGCCATGCAGGACTCGTTTGATATTGCTTTTTATGGCATTCTCGATGAAAATAGAAAATGCTATTGAATTACAACGAAAGTATTGAATTACTCTCAGGAAACCCTGCATTCAACTATCATCAGATTATTTCTCTTCTGTTTCATCTATCACAATGTAAACTTTATAAGAAGAACAGGCGGTCTTTAAAATTCATGTTTATTTAAAATGAATTAATCTGTGACCTTAGGTAAGAAGGAACTAATTTCTTTTGTTACCTTTTGATAATGTCTGATTTAGTCTGACTCTCCGATAAAAATGAAATTTAATGCAGAGTCATGCAAAAAGGAAATAATAGAATGGTGGGAACATGCACAAACTGAACAATGCCATCTTTGTAATAAGTATTTGTAATGTTTCAGTTGTGTTTTGATTTGCATTGGAAATTCCATAGTCTTAATTACTGTTGCGATTTAAATCAGGAAGCTAAATAATGGAAGCAACTGGAAACAACGTTAGAAAACATACGTTTCAGTCAGGGCCTCATAGAATTGGATAATTTGTTTGAGTTGTCTAGCGTAATAAATAACAGATTATCATTGCTTGCCTTTTTCTTGCATGTCTTGGGAATTCCTGGTATAAAACCTAATAAATTAATCTTCACACAATAAGAAAGAGACAAAGAGAAAGGGAGAAAGGAAACTTAATCTTATAAAATATCACCCAGTTTATTATCTATGTTCTAGAAGAGATCTATGAGAAAATCTTTTTTTTTTTTTTTTAATCACTGTCAATTTTTTGCAGACCTTTCCCTCATTCTTTGGATTTTTGTTGGTTAAAAAATTATTTGTCATTTTCGGCATAGATGTCCTTTTCTCCAGTGACTTGGAGCCCTACCAGAATGGGCTATGCCTATTTCTCTTTGGACCCTTCAGCAACAACTATCCTGCAAATAAATAAGCCATCACAATCTTCCTGTGTAACTTCTAGAAGTAAGCTAAAGCACTTTGTATCATGAAATTTTCATTCATTTT
>WEKW01012287.1:0-13396 GCA_013389905.1 Sula dactylatra | reverse complement strand
CATCTTCTACCTAAATTGTAAGGGGTGTTTTTAGACTAGGATCATCTTGTTGTTATCTGTGAATGCAATAATTAACAGGCTAAATTTCTGATTATTCTAAACTAATATCCTAATTACAAGAACAGATGAAAACAAAAGCAGCCAACACTGTATTGTGGACCTTTTCTCAAATCCTTTGCCTGCTTAGTCTTTCTTTTGCATAACTGCTATTTCTGTAAAACTGCCTTCCTATCTGATTATGGCCTACACAGCCATGTCATTTGCCAGATGTTTTCCATTCTTAGTTTACAGTTTTACTTCTTTCCAAATATTGGTCTAATTAAACCACCTCAAGTTTTCTGACCAATGATTTTCCTTAACTTTGAATCACAAATATGTGATAATATTACTTGAATAAGTTCAGCATAAGCAAGTTTAGTTTTAAGAAGTTCAAAAAAATGTGCATGCTGCTGTATCAGACACTGCTGCCTAGAAGTTAAAGCCACCATATTTTTTCTTATTTGTATCTATGGATTATACCAAATTTCTACAGATTTCTACAGTGATGTAAAGAGGAACAACCTAGACCTAAATGAGATAAGCTTCTGGGCTCCTTTAGATAATCTTATGGCAGGGTTCAAGTCAATTTTTATAGTCCTTTAAGCTGGGTGGCCAGTTCCCATGTAACTCTTAGAAAATTCTCCCTGAATTTTTAATAGGAGTCTTGATGACCTTTAAAGAAAAGGGATTGTGTCAGCTGGACCTCCCATTGAACTCTGGGGAAATAACTCAGCTGATGTGAAGCTAAAATATGGAGTCAACATGAACACAGTACTGTAGGTGTGCAACTAACTCCACCACTTCAGAACAGAAGTGGTTTTGTTTTCTATATGCTGTCTACAATATTTCTGCCAAAATATAAGTGTCTAGTCAGCTGGTTCACCTGGAGGGAAGCCACAAGTTTTATAACTTATTAAAAAATAACTTCATATAGACAGTCACCAGCTAATAACTAGTGACCCACAAGGTAAACTAATGTAATTTGTGTAATAAGCTAATTTTTAGCCCCTTGCTGTAAACAAAACCAAAAGCAGTAGAGGGGGGAGAGTTACTATCTAGACTACAGGTTCACTATGTGTGTAAGTCCATTTTATAAAAACATTATGATTTGCAGTCTTAGACTTTTAAGTTGTTCACTGGTGTTTAATTTTAAAAGTGCATTCTGAGGAACTGCTCTGTAGACATGTGGTTTAGTGCGCATTTAACATTTCAGCTGAGATCTGAGAGGAGATGATCATGCATTATCTAACAAGTTACGTGATCAAAATATAATAATTAATACATAATATGACTTGTAAAACATAAATGAAAATGAACCAGAGGGAGGAACTTGGCACCTTTAAACAAGGCTAACCTATTTATATAACAAATGCCTGCAATATTTCTCATGAGTCATTCCTTCCACTCAGCTTGAGAATACATAATAACCTTTGTTGTTCTGTACACGAGGTCATTGGCCCCATGTTAATGTGTTCCATTTTTGTACAGTCAGATTCAGACTGGTTTCAGCCAGAAGGTGCAAATTTCCACAAGTTTTTGAGTTTGCTATCATCAACAGCACATCAGCCAGGGGTGGCATGCGTATTCTTGCAGAGGCTGCAGCTAGTGTTGCCAGTTCAGCAGCAGTAGGAAGGAAGAGTTTCTAGAGAGCAGAGGAGGGACCTTGGAAAAAGACATAATAGGTGACAACTCATGAACTATGTGGTATAACTAATTGCTGGGATGGAGCATGCTATTAGCAAGTAAAGAGTTTTAAAGGGCTGGTTTAATTTATTACGCCGAAAAAATGCATACACACACATATACATACACATATATATTTACAGAAAGTATATTCACAAGATAAAATCATTATAAAGCCTACATTGTCAAGTATGGAATGCAAACTCTGTTGATGCCAGTCATTACTGCATGGAGATTATTTGGCTAGTTGAATGACAAATCTGCAGTTAAAATGGTGATTGCTATTTCCTACTCTTATGTTGACTTACCATTTATGGAATTCTTCATAAAATGGTGTAAAAAATTAACATCAAACTGAGCTTGTTTCATAGTTGCCTTAATTTAGCTAAAACCAGAAACATGCCACTCAAATAAAAAACAGAGTAATGGAAAGGACAAGTGGGCTTTTAAAGATTTTAATCATTAAACCACTCTTCCCAAGAATTAGATGATTACATGCTTGAGTTTGTTTTGTCTTGATGAAAAATTTCAGGACCTGAATTGTAGAAGTTAAGCACCCCTAAATCATTACATTAACAAAGGAATCCATCAAAGAGGAGAAAATAAACTGAAATAACCTGACTCCTAGTAGCAATTAATTTTTACAACATACATGAAAGGGTAGAAAAACAGTTAAGTGTTTGCCTCATAACCTCTCTTTGGACACCCTGATAATGTTAATAAAATATTATAGTCTGCATTAAACATCCAGCCCTAGTTCATTCAGTGACAAAGACATGCTTATGACACTGCCTTTGGATGTTTTTTTTTTAAATGTCACCTGCTAGAAGATTCTGATAACATTACCCATTCTCAGGAGGCCATGTTTGTACAGGGAATCCAGGTGAACTCATGCTACCCAAACTGATAAAAAGCTGTGTTAGAATTCGGATGATGTATTTCAATATACAAGTCCAGTATGAAATTTTCTTTGTATTACAGTTTTCCACTGTTCTTAATTGCCAGTCTAACTTACAGTACACACTGAATGCACACAAAGTGGAATGCTATTAAATGCTTATTTTCATATTTCATATATCAAAGCACATGAAATGAGATATTACAGAGATCTCTGTCATCTCAAATGAAGTCATCTGAGAACAGTAGAAGACCAGGAGAGAATAATTACAAAACTCCCTGCAAATCTGTAGAAGGTGTTAGTAGTGCCAAAGATCTGATTTTCCATTCTCGTCCATTTAATTTGTATGCTTAAGGAAAACTATTTAGTGAGAGGCTGAAGTGCATTTGGTAGATCAATACTCCATTGATGTTAATATTTGTCAGCATTTTCTTTAGCTGATGATTTATAGGGTGCCAGAAGCATTTATAGAATACTTAACTCTTTGTCATGTCTCAATTTGTCCTACGCAGAAAATGCTTATTCTTTATTACACTGTATTTTTAACAAAATAAAGGACATGCCACATTAAATAGTTTATAAGTGTGCTTAAAACAGAGTTATAGTACCACTAGGAGTTATTAGGTTGATGTTACTTGGCCTAAAATCTTTTTAAACTAGTTTAAAAACCTACTTTTCCTAAACGAAAAGGTAATCACTCTTTAGCCAATGCAACACTACTTATAAGAGTTGAATTAATTTCTATCTTTTAATCTGGGTGGTTTTTTTATAATTACATAGAAATAATTGAAAATGTATTTTCTTTGATGTCAAATTGCTGCTGCTACTGAAATTAAATCTGAGTTCTTGTAAAGTTTTTCCCAAGATCTGTTAAGAAAATGACTTGGAACAAGGAAGTTGTCTCCTTCTGTGATAAAAATATATATTGCAGCCTTTTTAATAGAGAAATGCAATTTACAACTCATAACTGATAAAAGGGGGAAAAATACCTGACTAAAAATAATGTCTAGCTCTTAAATAGCGATTTTTATTGAAAGCTTAAGAAGAGCTACTATCTTTTCAGGTATTGTGAATCTAAGATGCATAAAGATGAAGCAAATTCTTCCAGTCAGGATCTAGGCTATGGCAGATTCAGCTGCAGAGGACAGGCTTGTGACTGATGGCACAAAGTCCAGCTGGAGAACAGCCCTAGTGATGTACCCCAGGGGTCAATACTGGGGCCACTACTGTTTAAACATCTTCCTGAAAGACCCGGATGATGGGACAGAGTGCACCCTATGCAGGTTTACAGATGATATAAAATTGGGACAAGGAGCCAATGCATCAAATGGATGGATGTGCTCCTATTCCTGTCTGGAGCACTGTGTCCAGGTCTGGCCTCTCCAGTACAAGAGAACATACTGGAGCAATTCCAGCAAAAGACCATGAAGACAGTTAAGGGACTGCAGCTGAGACTGAGAAAGCTGGGACTGCTCAGCTTGGAGAAGAAAAGATTCAGAGTGATCCTATCAATGCATATAAATACATGATGGAGGGAACAAAGACAAGGGAGCCAGACTCTTCTCAGTAGTAATCATTGACAGGACAGGAGGCAATGACCACAAATTGAAATACAAGAAATTCCATATAAACATGTGATAAAAGTAATTTAAGGGTGATTAAACACTGGAACAGGTGGTTCAGAGAGGCTGTGGAGTGTCCATCCTTGGAGATACTGAAAATCCAACAAGGCACGATCCTGAGCACCCAGCTTTAGGAGACCCTGCCTGTGAGGTTGGACCAGGTGATCTTGAGGGGTCTCTTCCAATCTCAGCAAGTCTGTGAACCCTAGCCCTCTGACATCTGCCCTGAGTACACAACCACAGACAACAAGCTTATTTTCCTACTTCATTAGTCCAGTGATGAAAAGTTCATCAGTGAATATACACTAGTGTAAAACTGAACCAATGCAGTGATAAATTATAAAACAATGTAAGGCAATGTCCCAAATACAGTGGAAGATTATTGTAAACTCAGAAGAGATTTGTTTGCTGCTAAGATAGTAAAAAGGGGCCAACTGTTGCAGAGCTGTAGTATACTAATTAAACAAATAGCCACAGAAATATCAATATTATCTAAAATAATTTGTTTTACAGGGGTTTTGACATGCTTCATGGTGAAACAAGCAATGTTTAATATTTTCTTCATGGATTAGTATAATATATTTCTAAGTAAAATCAATACTGTGTTTTTATTAAGAACAACATTGTCCTTCCCAGCAGAGTAAAAAAATGCACCATAAGAAAGGAACTGCAGAATTCAAAAAGAAATTGATAGCTGGTGCTAAAACTCATCACTGCAGACAACAGAAATAGTTCTCACTCGTGTGTATTTAGTCATGTGTCTGGCTTTTTTTTTCCATTTGTGGGCCTTTCTTTCTTTCAGCAAAGGACTGATCCTAAAACCATCTCAGGGTTTAATTTACAGATGACAATACTTGCATCTGTATGACACACTTGGTGAGATCCCTGAAACACACACACCCCAACGAAAAGAGTGGAGTACAGGGACACACATGAGAAGACTGTTTGAGAGAGGCAATCAATATAAAAGAGAATCAATACTTTTACTACCAGCAACCAAACATGTTGGTTTTGTAGAACTGCTATCTCAAAGGGCAGGATGTTCAGTCTGATCTGGAAGAATGATTATGAAAGACAGGAAAGGTTTTGTGATCATTCCCACCTTCTCTGCTGTGCAATCCTGCAGCTTAACAAAGGTTCAGTTGTTAATATGGAAACAAAAGTGAAGAGGGATGATAAAAAGCATTCTGAACAGCATGAGGAAAAATGGGAAAGAAAAGGGGAAGCAAATGTCTTCCCAAAATACATCTCTTGAAATATATCTTATTGAGTGAAAGGATTTGGTCAGCGAAACTGGAAACTGCAGATGAGAACATCACACTGCTTTTTGGTTGTACTTGGAAAAGCTGAGGACTTAGGTAGAAGGAGAGAATCTGTTTAAGATAATGAAAGATCATTAGAAAAGAATTGTTATAAAATGAGAGAAAAAATCTATAGAAAATTTGTTGTCTACTACTGTCAACAATTAACTCAGAAAAACTATGTAGTAAACTCCAAAAGATACCTGTCCTTTGTTGATTTAGGGCATATCTGACTGTCTTTATATTTTGACTAGAAGCTGTAGTTTATTAGAGATGTCTAATTTTTGAGATAACAAATAAATGTGACAAAGTCCAATAAGCCTTTTTAAAGATGAGCACCATTCAACATTCAGGCTATTATTTACTTTCTCGTTCTAACTATTCACCAAGACCTGGTGTCTGATAGCACTTTGATTTCTGTTCCTCCAAAACAACTGGTCCCTGTAAAGTTCTGTACTTCCCTGGCAAACTGTTGCGCCCTCAAACCCAGTTAATCCCTTTTGAATGTAAGTAATGAAGGGAGGTTGTGACTGACTGCAGTCCCTCCTCCCCCCTACTCTGTGAAATGAGATTCTGAAAGAGCCTTTCCAAATGGGACCTCCCCCATTTTCAGTCCCCTAAGAGAAGGTGAGAAAGCTGTGGTTATTGCTGTTACGATATCCATCCTGGCATCTAGCTTAAAATCCTATCATTTAAAGGAAAAGAAAAATAAAAAATGAAAAATCTCCCTGCCCCACAGACATAGAAGTCTATACAACTAATTACATTGACAAAGTGGTGACTCCTGCCATTCCAAATGTTAAATATTTGAGTTTTAGCTATCTAGAATTGTTAAACCACATTGAAATCTTTACCTTCATAACCCCTACAGGAAGCCTAAAGGACTGTGTGGTGCCCAAATATCATAAAGGGATAGTTCTTTCACACTAGTCCAGCAAGAACAGTTCATGCTCTACCATGCAACTCTGTGGATCAGCTTCAGGATGTTCGTCCTTCTTCAACGGGTTCAGTAGCTTTAGCACTATGAAACAAGACCTTCATGACTGCTGAGGCTCTTCTGTAAACTCCTCTTTACTCTGTCCTGTAGAGTCACTCCACACAGAGCATACAAAAATCAAAATAAAACATTAAACAAAAGAGGACCTATATGACAATTCTTTACCCTATGACCACAGCACTTGCTCACTTGCCGACAGAAATTTGTGTGTGTGTGTGTGTGTGTGTGTGTGTTGCCTTAGAGAATATAGTATAGAGTGACCCTTTCTTGATAAAGTTCTTTCTGTGTATTCCCTTTGCCCTTTCCCTGCAGTAATATAGCTTAATTATCATTTAACTAGAGATTACATTTCAGCTAATGCAACAAAAGTCAGCAGATAGCTTTATAGGTATGAAACACTATAATTCATGTGTACTAAAGTAATGAGAGCTCGGTTGCTGAATATTTTTTTTGTCTGTTCTCTCTGATTAGGGGAACAATATTTTTTTTTCCTCAGCCTTCAAACTCATTGGCTGAAGTGTCTCTCAGATTAACAATTTAAGGTCTTAACTGAGACTGGAGCTCATTTTATGTCTTAATACATTGTATATGAGGGAAAAAAAAAAAACCAAAACCCTCTTTGCCCTGAAAAGTTTACAGCCTAAATAGATAAGACAAAGACTTTAAAGAAAACAGGAATAGAAAAGGCAAGGAGTTTCATAAAATCACACCCACTTTCAAAGCTCAGTTTTCTCACAAGTTTAAGAGATATCATATGTGACTAGAAGAAACAACCACCTATGTGTCACCATCCAGGTCTCAGAGAGTATGATGAGAAGCTCTTGAATCTGTGTAAAGAAAACAAGCAGAGAGGCTGAGGGAGAAGTAGGTGTGTCAAGGAAAAGATCAGGGGAATACTGGCACCGAGATCTTCCCTGACACTTCCTCAGAGGATTTCAGCACCAAAGTGGCACGAGTCATTAAAACTTTGGAAAATTTTATTTGTAACAAACAGCTCCCATAGTACACTTTTCCACACTGAAAAATACTTTCGATAAGTTTCATATTTTAGATCTGTTGCATCTGAAGATGCCACAGGATGCTAAAATTTTACATTTTAAAGTGTTTAAGTGGAGAGTGAAAATATTCAAGGAAGATAAATCCAGTAGAAATTAGCAAACACATGCAAACAATATTTCAAAGTCCTGAAACATAAAATGTCAGAGGCAATATAGATGTCAGAGAAATATAGACCAATACTACAGATCTTGAGAAAAGCACTGTCAGAGAAATACCAAACTCAGCCACAGGAGCACAGAGAACTTGGCTCTGAGAAAATGCTAAATTAGAAATGAGAGTTTTAGGTCTGAGTGTCATGAAATAGGAAGCTTTCTTTGGTCATTTCTTTATCCTTATACTCAAGGAAATGGTATTTAATCTGAAGGAAAAAAAAAAAACCTTGCAAAACCCAAACCCACCAAAACCAAACAAAAACCCCCCAGCAAGAATGTATCAAAGGTATCTGACAAATACTCACACTTATACCCACAACTCAAAATTTTGACTTGATATTATTTACTGTTTCCATTATGGTTATGTGATCTTAGTCATGGGTCAAATCTCTACATTATACATACAACAAATGAGGCAATAAGCCTTGAAAGGTTATATGCAACATAAACAGTCACAGCTTATGGTAAACTCTCCTGTGGTGCTACTGTAGAAACCCTACTCTGTCAGGCAAAGAGTTTATGTTTATATATGCACACATATTTTGAATACTGACAATACAGCACTACAGCAAGATATGTCTGTACTTTTTTAAATGTATATTCAGCAGCTGAAATGGATATTTTTATGGTGGTGTACCACACAAGTGCTTTTCATGCCTGATGAAGCCTGACTAATCTGAGCGCTCTAGGACTGTGTCATGCTTTCAGGTTAATAAATGCTCACTTATTGTAAAAAGCTGGTTGTCAATGCAAAAACGTACTCTTCAGTTAGCTACTAAATTTTCTTAGTGCATGTAAATATTTGGTGCTAAATGAAGACAAACAAAAAAACCCCAGTAAATGCATTTACTATGCATCCTTAAGCCAGCAAGAGTGACAGGAGCAATAGTGAGAACGATTCTGGAAAAGGCATCTCCACAGAAGTGAAGTAAACTCTCCGTGGCCTGCCTCCCAGCCTACAGTCAGAAAGCAGGGCTTGGCTGAGGGCAGCCTCGCCAAGGCTGGTGCATCATTCAGGAGAGCCATACAACTGGTTGCCACTCTGTGCTCCTCCATAGCTGTAGTCATGCATTTACGGGTCAGTGCTGCCGGCCCTCTCTCACTCCCTGACCCTGTAAGCCAGGCACAGCCGGCCAGTATAATTTGCAATCTGCCAACAATCAATTTTGGGTGCCTGGGGTCCCAGGGTCATGATACAGCTAAACCAGCAGGATTCAGAGGAATAGGCTGGGAGACAAATGCAGCTTTCAGTGGTAACTGCCAGCTGAGGCACCTTCTTTGTCATGGCTAATTGGCCAAGGTTTACTGTCTGACCTGGAAGAGGTCTCTCAAGTGTTTGTGGACCACTGCTGTTTGATTGGAGGGGAGGGCTGGGGGCAGAAGGGTTGTTCAGTGTTAAAGGCCTTTGCTCTAGTGTCTGTGTTGGTCCACCTGTCTGTTGTTTTGTAATATCATTAAATATTTTGTATGTCTCAGCTATACTAATCTGTTCCTCCAGAAGCAGCCTCAGAAATGACATTTGCCACAGAACTGTCTAGACACCAGCTTTTATCCTGGAGATGGCACAGATTATCAAAATTATGTTTATTAATAAAGATCCTTGTCTCATACCTTTTTTTTCCAAACATAATGGAAACTCATACTGAGATTTTCCAGTATGTTCATGCTCAGCACATCGGCTGTAACTTCGCTTCACCTGTAAGGATTTTACATGTTACCCCGCATAATGAGGGCACCACTTGGAAAAAGCTAGTGAAGTTGATTCTATACTGAGATGTTTTGCAAAATAAAATTAAAATAGATTGTGTTTGTTTGGTTTGTAAGTTCAGTTAACTCGTTGTTTAAAATGTGTGGCTTAATTTAAAGACAGCTGGCTGGATTGGTCCTCTTCAGCGTTTTGTTTTGTGTATTACAGACCAAAGTCATGTTTCTCTGGAGTGCACCTAAGGACAGAATTTGGCTTTAATGATATACTTTTGGGCAGTCAGGCATTTAACCTAAGAACTGTGTTGTCAGAGAGAGTGTTTGATAGTGGGAATTTTTATGAACAGATTATACAAGACTCTTTGGTGCCACTTCTCACACACAGTCCCTGTAAATCAGGCACAACTGCTTTATTGAAGTGAATGGAGTTAGACCATCATAAAAATGGTGTAAATAAGGGAAAAATTAGGCCCATCAAACCTGTATACTGACTTTCAACATCAGATTTCAAGAGATTATTAGCCTTCAATTTTCAGTGAGACTCTGCTCTTTCACACAGTGAATACCATTATAGACATAGCCATAATTCTGAGAAGAGACTGTCATATCTACTAACACATATGCAACTTAATGCAGCCCTATGAATACAATATTGTCCACTTTCACTTGCTGACCTGGAACACGTATTTCACTACTGTATTTCACTGCTCACCATGCTGTTAATGCTACTCTAACTGATGGGTTCTTTCTGCTCAGAGTTACTAAGTCACCTGCAAATAATAATTCTCCCTTCCACAAGCCCAGCAGAGTTTTTGCATATTCTTCAGTGTAGTTAAACCTCTTAAATCCACCAGAAGATCATAATATTTCTAGACTCTGAATTAAACTTCTACAACAGGAGGTTCCTCTATTTTCTGTAAGGAAATCCTGTGAATGTTATTTTTCTTCATACAAATTAAATTGATCCACAGCTGAAAAAAAGTGTACTTCTACTAGTTCTTAGCATCCCTAATACATTTGTTTATTGTAGATTTTTTATTCTGAGTCAAAACCACATCAAAACCACAGGACTGAAATTGTCATGAGCTGCATTTTATCAGCATAAATGAGAGGTTTTTGCCTCATAGAGTGATTATTTTAGCTCAAGCTGTGACAGTTCTGAAGAGAATGATTACACATATATTAGGCAAAAAATAATAATAATTAATTTTAGAGATACCCTGCAATGCGGTCTTCCATGTGGATTTTTTTTTTTGCTTGTAATCCTTGTACATGACAGTAATTCATTATTCTTTTACTGTGAGTTTGGTGAGCTGAGAATGTATGTGGATTTCATGTAAGCATCCAGCCATTTGTGTAGTCTCCTAATTATTTTCTGATATTCTAGGAAGAGAACCAAGCAATTATGGATTTGGAGCAAAGGCATGTGGCTTCATTATTCATTATTTTAAGCTGTTTAGTTTTGTGACTCTGGGGAGTTTTCAGAGCTTAAAATAAACAGAAGGAAGCAATCAAACTTTCTGTTTGGTGATGATTCATTTATTCAAAAGCCCATGACAAAAAATGTATGGTTGACAGGAACTCTGCCATTTGCAAAGGTGATTTGCGGCACAAAATAAAAAGAGGTTTACAGTGATGTTACAGCCTTTTTATACTACATTAGCATTGCAAATATGTCCAGACAGAACTACATTTTCTGTTTATGCCATATTCTCCATTCTGATGCATATGCTTAATTCCTTACATGGTCTTTTTCCTTCAGTGAAAGTCTAGATTCAGAGAGAAGAGGTACAATTTATAGGTCAAGGAACAGAAAATTCTAGTAGTAGTAGTAGTAGTAGTAGTAGTAGTAGCAGCAGCAGCAGCAGCAGCAGCAGCAGCAGCAGCAGCAGTAGAATTAGTAGTAATAGTATTGTTATTAAAAAAAAATCCTGTGGTTTTTAAACTTCAGGAACTTCACATCTCTCAGGTACTCGAAGAGTATGGCATTCTTAGAGCTAAAGTTTCTGATATGACTTCTGCCTTATATTGGAAATTCTTATAGACAGTTGGGCAAATTCTAACTCTACAGGCAATCTGTTTGCAAGGTATTCTTTATCAGTATGTCAAAGTCAAAGCTGGAGTAAGAAACACCTCAATAATATGTCTGTGTCCTGTTCTCAGAAGTCAAACACTTCCCAGAACATATACCAAACTGATGTACAACAACCAACAAAATAAGATATTCTTTTATGATAAGCATTGGCACCCCACTGAAATTCACAAACAATATCTAAGATTGATAAATTCTCAAAAAAGCCTAAACCCAAACGAACCAAACAACCAAACAACCAAAAAACTAACCCCAAATTCCCAAAAGCTCTTCTTATGCTAGATTTCTGGAGATGCACTTTCTCTCAAGCATATTTCCTTTCTCAATTCATAGCCTGCCTTGATATACATGATTTAGGATTTCTCTAGGTCAAATACAAAATAAAGTCATTTGACCATTTGCTCATTTAAACATTTAGTGACCTAGTATCAACAGACAGGGAGAAGGCTGAGGTACTCAACAACATTTCTGCCTCAGTCTTCACTGATAACCTCTCTCCTCACCCGTCCCAAGCCAATGCACTGCAAGGTGGGGACCAGGGGTGTAAAGCCCCTCCCACTGTGAGGGACGATCAGGTTCATGACCTCCTGAGGAACCTGGACATACACAAGTCTATGGGACCTGATGAGATGCATCCCAGAGTCCTGAGGGAATTGTCTGATGTAGTTGCCAATCTACTCTCCATGATATTTGAGAAGTCATGGCACTCAGGTGAAGTCCCTGGGGACTGAAAGAAGGGAAACATTGTGCCCATCTTTTAAAAGGGTAGAAAGGAGGAGCCAGGGAACTACCAACCTGTCAGCCTCCCTTCTGTGCCTGGGAAGATCATGGAACAGATCCTCCTAGAAGCTATGCTAAAGCACATGGAGGACAGGAAGGTGATTCAGGACAGCCAGCATGGCTTCACCAAGGGCAAATCCTGCCTGACCAACCTAGTGGCTTTTTGTGATGGAGCGACTGCATCAGTGGACAAGGGAAGAGCAATGGATGTCTTCTACCTGCAGCTCTGTGAGGCCTTTGACACGATCTTCCACAGCATCCTTCTCTCTAAATTGGAGAGATATGGACTTGATGGGTGGACTGTTCAATGGATAAGCAATTGGTTGGATGGTCATATACAGAGGGTAGTGGTCAATGGCTCAATATTCAGATGGAGACTGGTGACAAGCGGTGATCCTCAGGGGTCTGTATTGGGACCAGTGCTGTTTAACATTTTCACCAATAACTTAGACAGTGGGATCATGTCTACCCTCAGAAAGTTTGCAGATGACACCAAGCTGAGTGGTGCAGTTGACATGCTAGAAGGATGGGATGTCATCTGAAGAGACTTAGATAAGCTGGAGACGTGGGCCTGTGAGAACCTCAAGAGGTTCAACAAGGTGTCATGATCCACTGCTGGGTTGCACAATTTGGCAGAAGCTGAGCCCCCTTGCTTTCTAACCAACCTCAGATAATTCTGGGTGACTAGGGGCAGCTGGACTTAACTTCTGAGTGATGTTCAATTGGATGTGTTATCGTGACCAGGCTTGTTGTATTCTCGGGAACAGAATTAAGACTCAAAACAGAGTCAAGTGCCAAGTCGCTTTCTTTGACCACCACCAAGTACGCAAAAGAAGAGGAGAGAAAGGGGGAAAAAAAGAAAAAAAAAAGAAAAGGGAAAAGAGAGAAAGAGATAGAGTTACAATAGCTACCACTGTGGATCTGCGGCGTCCCGTCAGTCCGATGTCCCTTCAGTCCAGTGGGGGGGGAGCGTTCCCTCTGGTCTCTGCTGGTTCTGCCTTTTATAGTGTTTGCATAGATGCACCTCCCACTCGGCAGTGGGGCGCATGTGCAGTATCATCACCAGAGG
>WEKW01012286.1:0-16344 GCA_013389905.1 Sula dactylatra | reverse complement strand
GAAAAAAAAAAAAAAAAATCAAAACCCTCAATTAGAGGAAATCTTAATCGTGGTTTTCTCCTGTCAGCGTATTTATAATGATGAGTTAAACTATGTTACTTTAAAACCAAGGTTGTGATTTCTGAATGGGATTGTCTCAAAAATTGGCTGCCAAGGTAGATGGTAACTGTTCTGATAATAACCTTCCCAATCGCTTCTTTAATGTATACACATACAATGTATTTATGTATAATACTCTGCATTATAGCATGGTATGTCTTCACATCATCAGAAGCCTGAAATCAGATTTTAGTAAAATGGATGCAATGTTTTTCTCTGTCCAGTGACTTCCAAATTAAGTTAAAGCAAAGTCTATAATTTTTGGTTCACCTCCAAGATCATAGAATTGTAGAATCACAGAATCATTCAGGTTGGAAAAGACCCTTAAGATCATCAAGTCCAACTGCAGACCTAGCACTGACAAGTCCACCACTGAACTATGTCCCTAAGTGCCACAGCTACACGTCTTTTAAATACCTCCAGGGATGGTGACTCAACCACTTCCCTGGGCACACTGTTCCAATATTTGACAACCCCTTCAATGAAAAAACTTTTCCTAATATCCAATCTAAACCTCCCCTAATGCAACTTGAGGCCATTTCCCCTCGTCCTATCACTAGTAACTTGGGAGAAGAGACCAACCCCTACCCTCACGCTCCTTTTCTCCAGACTAAACACCCCCAGCTCCCTCAGCCGCTCCTCATCAGACTTGTTCTCCAGACCCTTCCCCATCTTCGTTGCCCTTCTCTGGACACACTCCAGCACCTCAGTGTCCTTCTTGTACTGAGAGGCCCAAAACTGAAAACAATATTCAAGGTGCAGCCTCACCAGTGCCGAGTACAGGGGAACGATCACTTCTCTAGTCCTCTTGGCCACACTAGGTCTGATACAAGCCAGGATGCTATTGGCCTTCACTGAATATAAGCCAGCAGTGTGCCCAGTTGGCCAAGAAGGCCAACAGCATCTTGGTTTGTATCAGGAATCAGAGTCACCATCCCTGGAGGTGTTTAAAAAACGTGTAGACATGGCACTTCAGGAAACAGTTTTAGTGGTGGACTTGTCAGTGTTAGGTTTGCAGTTGACCTTGATGATATTAAGGGCCTTTTCCAACCTAATTGATTCCATGATTCTATGACCAATGTAAATATCTGTTATTCTCCTTAACTATACAGGAACTTTCTGATTTGGAAACAACTTTGATTTAACTCCTGCACTATTAAGCTATGTACAATATGTTTTTGATGCGTAAAGATACTGACAAGTGCAAGACATCTTCCTTTTCCTTGTTTAGATAGGAAAATAAATTCTAATGTCTCATAAAGTCTTTTGATACCTGGGGTCTTAAACTAGCACTCTGGAAAAGTGGGTTCTCATCCTAGTTCTTCCAGTGTTGTTGGGTAGCTTTCTTCTGTCTCTCTCCCCTTCTTCCTGGCTCCCATCAGAACAGGGCTGTGATCTCCCCTGAGTTCTCTATAACAGGATCTATATCAAGGAATATGAAATAATGCATTGGGTTTTTTTTCTCATATCAAAGTGTACTAACTGCACTTATGACCTTTAAATCTAGGAAAAATTATAACTTCACAAATTCATGACTTAAACTCCTGTCACTACGTAGCATGCATAGAAAAAGAAAAATCTGTGAGTTCAAGAATAAGAAAGAAAAGTAATACACCAGATGCAAAAATACCACAAATCATCACAAATAATGAATAATGGGACCTGGTTCATCAATCCCTGCTTAACTATTGGATTAATGAAATATCAATGTATCAAAAAATGTTTAATTTGTATACAGGATTGGTGGTAGAGAAGACATGCCAAATAAAATGGGATGGGGGAGGACCTTCCAGCTCTTCCCTGAGGAAAACACCTTTCATCAAAACTGTCAAAGAACGTTAATATTTATGCAAAAATTTTAAAAGTTGACACCTTTTTGAATGAAGTTTCCATTTGACGTACAAAGTTACATTTATCAACTATTTTAATATAACCACAAGACAAGGAGTTTATTTTGACTGAGTCCTGAATTTTATCATAGCTTTAATTCACTAAAAAATGTTTTTATTTTAGCTTTCAGTTCTGATTTGGGGTAAAAAATACTTCAGGAATTTTTTTTTAATTGTATGTAATATCTGTTTTCCAGCCAGGTCTATAGCATGTATCCTTTCATCTCAAAGACAGAATATCAATGGGTGATACATGAAAGTGAACCACTGTCACTAACCATGGTCATCTGAGAGCATATATTAGAAGGACCAACTTTCAGAAGACCGATCTGACCCATCAGGCATTGTGCAGTGAAACCTTGTTTCCTAAAACATTTCCAAATCTCATCAACTTGATAGATCCTTCTCTGATTGAAGAGGTGCACCCTGGGGATGGGGACTAGAACTGTGCCATTTCCAGGCCCAAGGCAAAAGACAAATTTAAGATGAAGCTGGAAGATGCTGGACTCCCACTGTCTCTTCTCAATGAAGGCAAGTTTCATGATACTGCAACCTTCAGTGAGTATCTATAGAGTCTAAGTGAGGGGAAAAGGTGACATTCAAACACTTAGCCCCTAAACAAAAGAAGCAAAGTGACATTTTGAAGATCCAAATGCCCTGGTTTTAGATAAGTCCACTCTATATCATTACTTTCAAAGTGATTTTTTTTTTTTAACTTCAGAATAGTACACTTCCTTGCTCACCTTCCCTTTGCTGGCTCATGGTATTTCTCCAAATAATCTTCATCCCCATTATGCTCCAGATTATACCCCGTTTTGTATTTTTCTGTCAGTCAGGATACTTCACAGTGGGTATGTCTGGCCTGAGCAGTCTGCCAGCAATGTTAAAGTGCTGTCCACTCACTGCAGAACAAAGTAAACATTAACTTGATGCTACTTCAGTTTTCTATCTCAATATTCCCAGCTGACTGATAGCATTTGCTCACTTTTCACAACTGTGATGCTAGGATAAATATTTGAAATTGGGGGAAAAAAAAAGCCATTGGGGGAAAAAAAAGGACCGTTGCGGTTTAGTCCCAGTCAGCAACTAAGCACCACGCAGCCACTCGCTCACTTCCCCCACCCCTGTGGGATGGGGAGAGAATCGGAGGAGCAAAAGCAAGAAAACCCTTGGCTTGAGATAAGAACAGTTTAATAATTAAAATAAAATAGTAAGAATAGTAATGGTAATGCTAATAATAATGATAATGATAATATAATTAAAAGAAATAACGAGAGAGAGAAATGAAACCCAGGGAAAAGAGGGAAAAGGAAAAAAAAAACACAAGAGCTGCAACCGCTCACCACCCGCTGACCGACACCGCCAGTCCCTGAGCCGCAATTGCTGCCCCCCCCAGCCAACTCCCCCCAGTTAATATACTGGGCACGACATCACATGATATGGAATACCCTTTGGCCAATTCGGATCAGCTGTCTTGGTTGTATCCCCTCCCCTCCCGGCTTCTTGTGCACCTGGCAGAGGATGGGAAGCTGGAAAAGTCCTTGACCAGTGTAAGCACTACCTAGCAACAACTAAAACCATCAGTGTGTTATCACATTATTTTCATACTAAGTCTAAAACACAGCACTATACTAGCTACAGTGAAGAAAATCAATTATCCCAGCTAAAACCATGACACCAACATTCAATAATAATGAGCAAACACCTCAACATGGTAGGACTGGAATTGGGTTTTCCATTTCTCACATTTTCTTTCACATGAGAGATATTTTTTATTTTTGCTACAAGATTAGTGTGATTGAGAACATATCAAATTATGATCATCCTGATCCTAACATTTATGTTTGAAACAGTTTAAAAGTGTCAAAAAAAAGGTAATTTCAAAAATAAAAAAACAAGTAAATCTTTGCCCAAGGGCAAAAATGAAACATTGCTGAGATAGAACATTCTCCAGTCTTTAGACGGGACATTCTACAGTTTTCAGAAACAGATTTTTAGAAAAAATTTTATTTGAAAATTAAAATATTTTCATGAACTAGCAATGACCTTTTTTGGTACATTATTTCTATGTGTATTTTTTCTGCATACAAAACATGAAAAAACATCACCTATGCTCAAAATAAAATTAATCTAATTTTAAATCATATTATTTTGTGAAAAGCAAGTAATGTTTCTGACCATGATAAAGTTTTTGTATTTAAAGGAGAAAAATCTAGAGTCTGAAAGAAATACTCCACAACGTCAAATAAGTACAGTTTGTTCCAAGCAGCAGGTTTAAAGTCAACTTGTTGCAGCTCTTTCATTCATTTCTTCATCCTATTCTTACGGACTAAGACTAATTTTCATCTTGCTCTTTACTTGGTAGCAAAGGATGTAGGCAAAAATAGTCTTGTAATCAGATACATTTGAACAGATATGAAAGGAAATCTGTGAAATAACCCTTATCTGTTATTCTTGCATGGGTACATCCTAAGCAAATGAGTGCGAACAACCTCTTTATATTCACTTATGATACATTTAAATGGAGGAAAGTGATATTAAACAGTGAGGACTTTGAGGATGAGTTTGAACCAATGTTTACCTGCAGACCTGTCAAAAGAAAACATTAACAAAGTGGCTTCTTTCTTAAGGCTGTGTTCAAAAGTAAATCACAACTTTTACATAATGGAGTGAAACTTATCCCTTGCCACTTGCAATAAATTTGGCCTATTGTGTTTCAGTTGTACCCTTGTGCAGTTCTATTTTTCCAGCATGCATCACCTCTTCATTCCATTCAGAGTGGCAAAATAAATGGCTTCCGATGGCAATGAAAATTGCCTTTCAAATTATTAATTCATTTGGCTCCAGGCAAAATTTAAGCACAGACTCTCAGGGATTGACCTTTTTCTGACTAGGAAGGCTTGATCCAAATGTTAGTTTAGTCAATGGGGGAGTACGGAGTTCAACTATGCTTTCAGTGAGGCCTTCAAACCGCAATGATGGGAGGAGAGAAAATTGTATGTATTTTTTTCTGGTCTTTCAAAAAGACGAGGGAATGCTTTCATGTGGGAGATGAGGTAAACAGAGAGTTTTTTGTCTCTTGGGGCAGACAGACAGCTTCTCCTCGGTTTCCCTGACCATTTCCAATTAGTTGTGTTGCCGAGTGGTTAAGCAAGAAAAGGCAGAGACAAAACTCCAGGGGTGCTTGAGCTGTATGGCCCATCTGCATGCCAACCATCACCACCCAAAATCCAAATACAGGTACAAGTTTTCCTCTCTACTCCCTTGTCCATGCATTAGTTTCCCTTGGGGGGGAGTGGGGAGGGACACGGACAAAACATCTACGTGAGCCAAAAAAGATCTCTAATGTCTTTTGAGAAATTGAGGGACTAAACCAGAGGGCTTCCCTGTGCTGAGCTACTTTGCCTGACAGAGAGACACAGACTGAATTCCTGACTGCATTATTGACCTGATGTCTGTCTGCAAAGTTGGTTTAAGAAGTGGAAGTTGGTTTGAGATAGGGAAAGTTTGTTTAAGCTCTGTTGCTATCACAGTGGTGGAAAAAAAATATCTGTAAGACCAGGTGAAAGAATTAGATCAATATGCAGACTTCAAAAAATGGTCCCCAGTACACCCTGCATGCCTGTTGTAGCAGTCCATGAGGTTGAAGGCACTTGCTTCAGGCTTTAAGAGTTAGGTCCTTAGTGTAAGGAATTTCCCATGATATTTTCCCTCTTTGCCCACTCACTCCCACCTCCCTGCCACACAGTGTTAACATGTCCGTTCATGGGGCCACAGCATGACCTGGATTCCAAATCTGGAAGCCTTCAATAAGGATTTAACAACAACATGTCAGATCAACTTCCCAAAATATTAATCCACTGCAGACATAGATGATTGGTAAATGCAGAAGGAAAGATTCAAACAGGAAGCTTTTTATTTTGAAGCTCCTGGCTTAGTCCAGGCTTTTCTTATACTAGACCAAAAAGAGACCTATAACTTTATCTGCTGATGGAACTACCAAAGCAATGAAATAACCAAGCTTTTTCTGCCTCTTCTTTTATCCCAGTCCAGCTTTGAAAGAGAGGACCCTCCTTCTCCTTGGTAGTCCTTCCCAGAAACCAAAGAGCATATTTCAGAAAAGTCTGGCTAATACATGAAGATTGGTTAAAGATAACGAATGTAGATGACCAGAATTACTGGAGGCACTGAAAAAAGGTCCTCTCTCAATGGGTAGGCAAGATTGTTAGTCAATAAAAATTGCAACGAATGGGATTCAACAATTTTTTTCCCCTATTTTGAAATAATACCTATGAACGAAGGACACAGAGTATAAGGGCATATTCACAATGTTTACAAGTAAACAGATGCTATATTGAAATGAAAGTTAATTATAAAAATAAAAATAAAATAAATAAAGAATATATCTTTTGTTGTTTACTCAATGTGTTTAACATTCATCTATATGAGTGTTTTGTGGTGTTTTTTAAAAATCTTTTTGTTCCTGGAAGGGACAACATCTGCCATAATCTTTGGAAAGTGTCCAGAATATCAGACATTGTCACATTTCAAAGAAATATCTTGACCAGTTTGTATTTGTCTATCCCATTATAAATACCATCTGTTCTATTGTTAGAAAATATTTGTGTGATGTTATTTAACTGGAGAGCATATTCTTCATCATGACCAGACCAATGCAAACAGATGATGGGCTCGTAAGATTCCCAGAACCCAAATTTAATGTTCGTTCATTTAAGTCCAGAGTTATGTTGCTGTAAACATGCAATGAATGGTATGAGGCCTCGGATATTAACAACATATCACCTATTTTGTTCACTTTAATATGCACATGTTGTATTCAATATATCATTCATCATTTCTCCTTCTTCACACCCAGCTCCTCTGCCATTTTCTACTCTTGTCTTGCCCATAGCATCTCCCTCCAGCTTCAAGCCTTGTGTCCCTATTCCCTTCTTTCCAATGCACAGTGCAAAGTTCCTCTGCCATAAGATTAACATACCATATGTTGCCATCTGCTCCAAACAGAGTGCCCATGGGAAGTGGTAAAAGTAAGTATTCTCACTCTGTGCAGAATCAGACCTTGATATAAGCTTGACAGTTCCCACACTGAATATATAAGCATCCCCCCTCAATAAGCAGAGGTGTAAATGTTGTTCACAGCAAAAATTAGACTCAACTTCAAAAGTAGTCAGGATATAAAATCTTATGCTAATGTGATGCATCAGTGGCATTATTTTTGACTGTGATGTTTTTCATACATATTTGTGAAGTGAAAGCTGCACACCAAGCTATTCCAAAGTCATCAGCTGGCACAGAGTTCCTTCACTCATGATGTGATGTAGGGTGATTTATACACTGTTATATTAAACTGTCAATATATTCATGCATCCCCATACAAAAGAGGCTTCAGTTATTTACCAGCTTTTGTTATCATGATGGAAACGTGATTGCAACAATCTGCATGTAAGTTCTAACTTTTTTTTTTTAATACTGCAGAACAAGCTCTCTACGTATCTGTAAGAGGATGAAGATCTCTACATACTAGCATTGGACCAGCATCACCCCATAAAGGGCTTTGAATAGTGTGAAGGCTGCCAGAAAAACATATTCAGTGTGTGGGAAGGACAATCTGCTTTCTATTGGTTGTAATAAAGCCAGCAGCATCTGCTGCTGTTTAGAAACGCTGTCACCACTACTCAATCTCTTAATAACATTTTTCATTCCCAGATCACATTCTGAGCCTTCCATTCCGAGTATGTCTGTTTGAACAGAGGTGACCCAGTGAGGTCATAAAATTCATCACAGAACCTAATTCCAGAAAACTCATTAAATGGTGCTGTCACTAGACAGTGACTGGTGAAACCTGCGCTTAAGGCAGTATGAGATTCTAGTCACTTATAGCAGGATGAACCCACTCAACTCTGCCAATACAAGGAATAATGAAATCAGACAAGATTTTCCATAGCATTTCCCTTTAATCATATACTCTTCTGAACACTGGGTAAAAAGCTTAAGCTCTAACTCAAATTAATAAAAAGAGGAAAACAATTTAGCACACAGTCCTAGTTTTCTGTACACCTGATGGAGCATAAGTGTGTGAAGAAGATTCGAGGAGACTTCCCTTGCTCAATTCTGAAACCAATGGCCAGATGCAGAGCAAGGAGTGGCTGCAATACTCCATGGAGTATTATAAGAAAGACAGAAATAGATCTGGTCTCTAGGAGTTGGAACAACCTGCATTCAAATATTAGCCAGAACTACATGTTTTCTAGTATTCGTGCTTCTGTGCCTCAAATATTAAGCAGGAACACATTCTGACTCAGCTACAGTTTCAAATGATGACATAGCTCTTTTCTGCACTAGGAAGACCAGATGCTTTCTCATTACCTATTGATATCAATATAGTCAATAAATACACTCATTGGTAGATTAAGAAAAAAAAAAAAGTTAACTAAATTAAACTAAAGTCCCTTAGGCAACTCCAGAGTAAGCAGTTCTAGCAACGAGAGGCCCTAGAGTACACACAATCCTGTATTTCAAACTTTGGTTTCAGCCATTATCAACATAACGCAAATTCAGTCCCATAGGGAATGGGAGATTATTATTAAGTAAACTAAAAGTTTATACTGTTGACAACTGACTGGCAAAAAACCAACAACATCAAACTATCATAATCTATCTATTTGAACACATCAAAGCAGTTCGAAGGCATTCTTATATGGAAAAAACCAACTTCTTACCTTCAGTATGTACAGCAGAAACATAGGTCCAGTTATAGCGCTTGACAATGTCCACCATCGCTCGTGCTTGCTGTGCATCAGATGGCACAACTCTCATAAAATACTTGAACAGAGTTTTGTCACTTAGGTCCATGCTTGTGGCAGAATAAGCAATCTGAGGTATATTGAAAAGCTGCAACAAGTTCTGGACCTGGATAGCAACTGAGCTAGAGCCAGGTCCAATGACACCAACAATGGGTTTCTTGGAGTGGAACGATGATGAAGATCCATCCACACATCGCACCATCCCTTCCTCTTCTTCTGATGAAATAAGAGAGTCTCTTATAAACTCAATGCTTTGCTCCAGAGCCACAGCAGAATGCCAGCAGGAATCCCTTATTTCACATCCTAGTGTTATATTTGGCAACAGCGTGGGGTCCAAATTAATTCTGTCAAGGGTATGTAGCATTGCCTCCACTCTCTGAATGCCATACTGCTCTCTTACCTCTCCACATTTCCTCTCATGAACCTTGTCAACAGTTGGTTGATGGTGGACAGAGAATAGAGCTCCAATGATAATATCACCAGGCATGTGTGCAACCACCCTTCTTTCATTGGCCTGTGCAGAAACCAAAAGCCCAAAGTTCCCACAGACATCTTCCTTCAATAACAGGATTGCAAGGAGCAGAAAAAGGACCATTTTAGGAAATGGTTTAGGCTGGTAGAGACAACATGATGGAACAAAACTGGAGAGCTGGTGAAAAGCAGTTATCAAATCTTTTGGATAAAAGGAGCACTATGCTGATGGTTAACCAGGAGTTTGCATATATTCTCTAAGAAGTCACCATCATCTCCAAGTGGACAGCTATGCAGAGCTGCACATGTGATCATAATCCTCATAACCTTTAAAAATGAATAAATAAGAGAAAAAGCTTTAAAATTAGTTTTAAAGTCAGTTTTGTAATCTGTTCTAAAATTGCACCTATTCCTACTACTGTCAATGACTGTAACACATCATCTCCTATATACACTTGCTTCCATCATTTTTCAAGCTGGAAAACTTTGTTGTACTTCAGTGTTTCACAACCTTAGACTTGTACTTCTGCTGGTATAAATCGGTGTCTTTCACTTTGACACTCTTGTTTAAAAACTCTTTTGTAAATGTTTTCAAAAGCACAAAAGACAGACAAGTATTTAATTCCAAAGGAGAAAGATGATGTAATTTCTGATGTGTGTCTTTGAAAACAACTCCCTTTACTTTCAGATACTTTCTATATCACAAATGAATATGTCATACTAATGTACCTTGGGCTGTACTTTCTTATCAATTACAGCACTAGGAAACTGCTGTCCACAAACAGAGCTGTTCTTCAAATATTTTAAGGAATGCAGAACCTGATTCTTCAAATCTGTAAATCTGGTTTTTTCTTTGTAAGCCACAGCATGAAACAAATTAATTTTTAAAATAGGAAACGGATTTTGTTATTAATATTTGTATTTGTTTTAAGGAATGAATATTTCAGCAGAGGAACAACAACTCTAAGACAGCAGAGCAGTGAAATATTTTTCATCTTTTTATATCCAGAAATCAAGCATCACCAATAAGCAATTCTACAAATCCTGGTACTGTGGATAACTATATAGACTTAATTGATAGAAAGAAGTCAACATAGATACTATACAGATGCATTACTGCCTAAAATATTTGATCTGCTATGTTTGCTGATAGTCTGCAATGCAATCTGCACTTTGCTTTAGTGTTGATGAAGGATCAAAAAAAATACAAAGGAAAAAAAAGAAAAGAATTAGCAAAGAATTCATATCTTGGGCTGTGGGCTGTGGTTTATGGAACCTGAAAATGTACTTGAAAATGTTCTGTACCTAACAGTGGATTTGCAGCAGGTTGCTTCTGGTTTTAAATATAGTTCTTAAACAGTAGTTTGTCCAGGTCTTGATCCCTGATCCCTGAGAACATTAAAGTACCTATTGCTCTACACCTGCCAGTCGATCCATTGATAGTACAGAAAGTGAAGCACGCTCTTAAATCTAGGAAGATGATGAACTTGTTAGTGAACCATATATCCAGTTTCACTATTGACAAAACAAATGCAAAATCCTAGGACAGAGCCTGATCTCAGTTTTACTGACATAAATCTTTTGATGTAATAAAAAAGAATACAGAAATTTACATATATTTCAGACCCACCAGTAATTTCTAATCCATTAACTATCATCAATGATTCTCAGATGTTGTAAAATGAAATAAACCTTTGCCATAGCAGATCTACCTCTGCTTCTTCCAGGTTCAAAGTCTAACAGTATTTAATCTTGAATTTACCCCTCACAGATAGGTCATTCAGTTCAGTGCCACAGTGAAAATCTTCCGGATTCCTAAGAGGAGACAGTCTAACCCAAAAACACTTTTCTGCTTGAGGTTAGTCTTGTTTCATTTTTACCTCGGCATCTATAAATTGTAAACTATTTACACAGAGGAAATAATGCAATAATTTTAGTGAATATTCACAAATGAAATTAAAATCTTCAAAAAGAGAAAACAGTGAATAGAAATGTTTTTTAATTTTAATTGCAATATTAATAGGTTCATGTAATATTATTTTCTAGTAGCAGAAACTGTTAATAATGAAATAAGATTCAGACAACTGTAGAACACTTCAAGTATTTTTTTGTAGTCTGTGAAGAGTTAGCTTATCAATACTGCAACCCTTTGCCACTAAGGAATAACAGCAATTCAATTCAGGTTAATTAGTCTCTGTTACTACTTCTTATACCTTCCAATTGTTTGTTCTGTGACTTTGAAGATGGTACCATATAATTGCAAACAGTCCAAAGGATGAGTGACAAGGGATATATTTGTACAATATCGCAGCTATTAAATTCCTATACCTCCAATTAATTTAATGTATTATCACTTAAAAAATCTGTAATTATTTACTAATTTACTAGCATTTGAACAGAAATAGTACTCTGTTGTTTAAAACCATAGACGCTTATTTTTCTGAGCTTCTCAAATTGAGGCTACATGTACAGAACACAACTATATCTAGACAAATGCCAGCTCTGCCTCAGACTGTAACTGGATATACAATTAGATGCCTTTTTATAACCTAGCTGCCTGTGCAGCTGCATATGTACAAATAGAAAGTTCAGAGGATTGGGGTGAGCTTGTGACACAAAAAAAATAATCCAATCCCCATCTACATTCTACAACACGCATCAGCCAGGTTTCTGGTCAAGTTTAGTAATACTGTTCTTGGTCTTATGTCTATGGATTAAATAATATCCATACAGGATATACAAGAAAGAGAACGCAGCAAGGCCATCTTGATCATCTTCACTCCAAAGAACAGCTGTTTGCTCTTCTCTGTTTACAGTTGTATCTATCATTTAAAATGACAGGGTAAAGAATGAAGTAAAGCTGAAGGTCTCCTTTATATTTCTGGTTCCATAATAAAAGCAGATCTCATGGCTAGGAGGTTCCTATGGCCCAAAAGCAAGTCCTGAAAGCAATCAAATCCTTCCACTCCATGGCATTCAAAGGAAAAGAAGGGGCCAGATGCAGACTGCAGTTGCCCCAGAATTAATGAACTATCTTCACATACTCTACTAAAGTGAAAGTCAATTTACTTGGGACTTATAAAGCTGTTACTAATTATAGCAAGAAAACTGCTTATGTATTGCAGTATTAGGCTTAGGACTCACATTGAAAGCATCTGAAGTCAATGCTTTCAGTGGAATTTCATGATGCAGTGAAACAACCAGGAATTTATACTGACATGGCTAAGTGAGCCTGCTAAATTTCAATGGATTTGTATTTGTATAAAAGAGATCTGGTTCTATAGACTTACTCTTTCTTTCATAAACCTAAAAATCACAGGTGGTAAGGCACCTTGGCTGAGGTGGTCAGGCACCTTGGGAGGTTCTCTGGTCCATCCAGCCTGCTTAAAGCATGTTCAGCTAAAGCAGGTTTCTCAGCTTCATATCAAGTCAACATCACTGAGGTCAGAGACTCCACAACATTTTGGGCAACCTGTTCCAGTGTTTGACCACAATCACAATAAAAATGGTTCTTTTTTATGTTTAAACAGAATTTCCTGTATTTCAATTTGTGCTTATTGCCTGTCATCCTTCCGCTGGTTATGCCATGCAAAGATGCCATGAGAATAATCAGGTAACATATCCCATTTTAGGCCGAAATAACTGAGTAGACAGCTGGTAGGCTAAGCACGCTAATTACATTTTCTGGAGAACATCTTCCTGAAGAGAAGATGGCCAAGGGAACTGTTCAAATATACAATTTTACTGCTCTCCTGTCCCAGGAGAATCACATACAAGTCACTTCACATTTTGATTACCATTCCTTCCTACTACAGGAAGCCTATGATTACAAGCAGGATGAGTACTAAAATAAAATTAAGCAAAATTTCATAAGCTTAAATACAACTCCTGTTTAAACTGTTAGGGATAATCCTAAAGGGAGTTTGACATGCTATAGCCTTCAGACTGAGAACAGAGGTATCAGCAGCATCAAAGACAGTGAACCCTTGAATGCATGCATAAAGTAATGGGAATTGTTTCCGAATTAATAATTTATCTACATTTACTTGTTTTCATTGATGGACAAGCAAATCAACATGCACAGCACTTAGGGTCATATTTACTTTTCACACTGTTCAATTTCTTCAGCGTCAAGGGAATTATTCTTAATTTACTGCAACATAGGCAAAATGGAATCAGGCACTTAATTACTGGTGTATCAAGGTTCCTAGCTTATTTCAGCTATGGATCTATCTAGAAATTAATCCTGAAGTCACGTGCTTCAACATCAGATGACAAACACTTGGGTCTCACTCTTATGGTGCACTAACTTCATGCTTGGAACAACTGCAGAAGTAGTAAGGCAAAAAGATAATTCTGTCTCTTTGTCCTTCGCTCAGTCTTGCCCTAGACAAAAGTTTAAGGGCAACCCAGAACACTGAAGACACAGATCTGATGAAGTACTCGCAAGTTCCTATAACCTCTGCTCTCTCTGGCTGTAAAAACTTTATGCTAGTCTCTGTCAGGAGAAATTCTCAGCTGTTCATTTAGGGCAGAGTTCCAGCTACTTCATGTTGAGGTTTAGCCGAGTAGAAAACGAGCATCTGTAATATTCCATGAAACATCAGACAATTCCTAAAATTATTTATTTCAACTTCAAATGCAAGTCCATCTATAGTTATAGTCTGTACAGACCAAAAGAAACAAAAAGAGCCCTAATATCTAACAGCATTAATTAACTCTTGATCAAAAATCAAATTCTGAACAGCAGATCATAAAGGGCTGATTTTCCACAATGTACATGGCTGAGAGTTTATACATGGGACACGTCTGCCTTTTCTTAAAGGCTTCTACTACCGCAGGTGTAACTGTGTTTAAACCTTAAGAATGAAACCCTTCCCCCTGTGACTTACATTATTATAGCAGCGCCCACTAGTGACCCCAGAGTGAAGGACCTGTGTTTTTTTGCAATCTGAATTCTCTTGGCTGTGTGGCTTCTAACAGGTAAAACACAAACTCAGCGAAGGGAACTTTTTGATTTAGCCTATTTTGTATCAGGGAAAAAAATAAGAAATAGAGAAAAAGCAAGATTTCTGTTCAGTTTTCTTCTTTGTTACAATTTTGTAAGTTTACAGTCTATTCTTTCATAGTCTTTAAATCTTCAGGCAGATTTAAATAATAAAAATAAAATGCTAGATTACTGAACCACAGAACAGTGCTGTGACAGAGTGAGAGCTTATGGTCCAATCCAGGAAAGCACTTAGGAAACACATGAAGAATGTTATAGGTCAAATAGCTGTAAAGACTTATCTAAAGTTTAACATCTCTTTATTTTCCAGATCAGAGAAATCAAGAAAACTTAGGCCCCCAAAATCCACTGATTTGTAGTGACAAATTTTACTTACATGCTATGTCTGTATAGCCAACAGCCATGTACCTGCTGATTAAATGCTTTCCAGGCATTCATTTACAGTACATACTGCAATTAATTCAATGACATCAGAAATGAGATAGTATATATTGATACAGATATGGATCAAATCAGTGTATCCCAAGGAAATAACCTAAGTTTCATCATCAGAGATGACAAAACCTAAGCAAGCAGCCACTGAATTACTGGTCTAGAGTCTGTCCTGCCGCTTATCGCACAGTGAAGATCTTTGGATAGCAGAAGATGGAGCTGCCTTAGAAAAACAATTATGTAAGTGAGACGTTTCAGTGAGGACCAATGTGAGGAAAAAGTGTACCTTCAGGATGCTAAGCCTTTGCTCAGTTCTGCTGGCTTTTGGCATTGCAAATGCTAAGTGTTGGGTTCCAGCTATTCTGGCAATCTAGCTCCCAGTTTGCAGGAGGTCTCGCACACCCACTCCTCACAGGTATTTCAGTTTGATCACACAAAACCTGATGCACTCAAACGGTCTTTAGTTGGAAAACATGAAAATGAACACAGTGTTCTGATATTTCTACTGCGTTTAAATGTTTCATTCACAAAAAAAAAAAAATAAAGATCAAACAACCATTAATCATTGCATTATCGGCTCTGTGAATCCCAGTGGGCATTGGATCAAGCCCTTTGATAAAGGAAACAGCCTTATAAAACAGGAGAGACTATGAAGCAGCTTTCTAAAATTCCACTTAGAAACAGGAGGAAACTAAGCAGCACAGAAGAATTTTTACCATTTGGCCAGATCAGCCACTGAAAATAAGACTAGTGTGCTGATCTTATGCCTTCATAGATAATAAACATAGAATGCTATAATTATCAGCAAGATCCTTAGCAATCCCAGGAAGTTCTTCCCCGTGTTATGCCCACATACACACACACTTTCTGGTTGATGAAACAATTTTGATTTTAATATGTAGGTGCTTAACTTCCCAGCACAACTTGCAATGATCTGTGCAATTCCGCTAAATATATTACTTATTCTGCGGTTACCGAAAACATGTTATACCGTGTGATGCAGGAACTAATAGCTCTGGTGTGATTTTAGCTGTAATCCTAGACATTTTATTAATTAACAAAACTGTATGATCTGGAGGAGGTGATCAAGAAAAAGCAGTAGCAATTCCAAAAAACATTTTCTAGCAAGTCACAAGAGTAGGTGTTACAGTGGCATTCCAGTACTGCCTCTATACCAAAAAAGCTATAAACATGTTGGCAAATAAAATGACAAAGAACCTATATGAAGACCCCAAAAATACTCTCTGACCATTTGAAATAATGATTAACCCTCCCATTCTTGATCACACAGCATAAATATTAGAATGTAGGTAAAGTGTTTGAGAATGTACAAAATACTACTGTGTGATAGAAATGTGTAGGAATAAAGTAATAAAAAAAGTCAAAGAGAATGAAAAGAGCCTGGCAGTTAACTCCTCTATGACCTTCTCCTTTCAATATTGTTTACAGTGGTGTATTTTCAAGATGGTCCTCCGCCACTCCAGATTTGTCTTCAAGACCAGAAGAGAGAAACCACTGGCCTTCCCCTACACCCAGTCACCCCCACCGCCACCAGAAAGCCCTTCTCGGGGAGGAGGTCGAATGGAAGTGGTGCTGTCGGGGCGGCAGAGCGCCGGGGTGC
>WEKW01012285.1:133396-154832 GCA_013389905.1 Sula dactylatra | reverse complement strand
CTCGGTCGGTGCCGTCCGCGCTGCCAGGGCTGGGCAGCGGCGTCCCGGTGACCACGTACCCTGCTGGAAACTTCTGAAACTCAGGACGCAGAAGAGAGTCTGCCTGATCCCAAGAGCAGCGCAAACCGAGCCAGCGCCACTGTTCCCACAGCCCTGTGTCCAGCCCCTGTCCGAAAAACCCCCCTCGTAGGGGTACCAGTGACGTCGTATTTTTAGATCTGCATAAGAAAGTGCAGTGGGAGGAATCGCCTACTCCTGGGGCGGGTTAGACTAATGGTTAAGCTTTCTCCTTGCCAAGTACTAGCGCGTAGTCCTGCCGACTGAAGAGCCTTCTGCAAAATTCTGGGGTGGTTTTCTCCCTGAGCAGTTTCCAGCTGAAGTCGCTGTCAGTACGGCACCTGCTGTGCTTTCTCTCTCTTCCGAGCAGGATCCAAGGCACCAGGCCCTTCTCTTCGTCTGCTGCTGCCAGAGCCGTTTTAGGACTAGGTAGATGGGGAGATGATGGTGGGAAGCAGAAGCTCACCCTGCACGATGTGGCAGAGCTAATTCGGAAGAAGGAGTGTCGCCGAGTGGTGGTGATGGCTGGCGCTGGGATTAGCACCCCCAGCGGCATCCCGGATTTTAGGTAACGCCTCCATCGTTTCCTTTGCCCTTTTTCCGTGCTGGGAGGCCCAAGATCTTCAGTTTAGATAATGCTGGTGCCTGCTACTCCTCTCACCCCTCCATTTTGTTTATCCGTGCCAGGCTAGACTAGGCACAGGCGTTTCCGTGCCTGCTGATGCTCCGCCTCCAGCCAAAGGCAGCTGGCATCACCAGTCGGACTTCGTGCTGTTCCTTGGCCCAGGTTTTCAGGATGGTTAAGCCATGCCTATTGCTTGACTCAGTGGCTGCGCTCACTGCACCACCTCGGCCACCAGAGAAAAGCCAATGTGGCCATGGTGCGGGCTTGAGACGCTCCAGCTAGAAGAGAGCATGGCCCTTCCCTTCCTCCGACTGCAGGCATACCTCTGCAGCCGGGATAAGGTGGGGAGGCAGAGCAGGGATGTGAGGCAGGTTCTCTGTCTGTGCAGAGGTAGTTTCAACTGCTCTCTTGATACACAACGGACGGCACAAAGGAGCCAAAGAGAACCCAAGGACCTGGCTCTGTGGTGGGTGGCATCTCTTCCTGCATTCTGACTACCAGCCCCACTCTTCTCTCTTTGCAGGTCCCCAGGGAGCGGCCTCTACAGTAACCTTGAGCAGTACAACATCCCTTACCCAGAAGCCATCTTCGAACTGATGTATTTCTTTGTCAATCCTAAGCCCTTTTTCACTTTGGCCAAGGAGCTCTACCCTGGCAACTACAGACCCAACTACGCCCACTATTTCCTGAGACTCCTGCACGACAAAGGGCTCCTCCTGCGCCTCTATACCCAGAATATCGACGGGCTGGAGAGAGGTGAGTATTTATCTTCCCCATCTCTCAGCAGCAGAGTGCCGGGAAGAGATGAGGCTGGGAAGCAGAATAGGAGGCAGGACTGGGGAAATGCCCAGTGAATGTGGAGCTTCTGGTTCAGTCACCTCACGCTGAGCTGGTCCTCTCCCACGCGCTGTGTTCCAGTTGCTGGGATCCCTCCGGACAGACTGGTGGAAGCCCACGGCACCTTTGCCACTGCCACTTGTACGGTCTGTCGAAGGAAGTTCCCAGGAGAGGACTTCAGGGTGAGTGGTCGCAGCCTGGCACCAACACATAAGTTAATGCAAGAAGGAGAACCTGTTGCAGGCCTGTTATTTTGCCCTCAGGGCCAAGAGGTTTTATTGGAGGGGACCAGACTTAGGGCTGGATGTTGCTGCGAGGACATCTTGTGTTTCTGACGCTGCTGCTGCGCAGGTATGTGCTGCCCCGTAACGAGTGGTGTTGGGTGCTCTTGCTTCAGGGGGATGTCATGGCAGACAAGGTCCCTCACTGTCCCGTCTGCACTGGAATCATCAAGCCTGACATTGTGTTCTTTGGTGAGGAGCTCCCGCAGCGCTTCTTCCTGCACGTGACAGACTTCCCCATGGCAGACCTGCTTTTCATCATTGGAACGTCCCTGGAGGTCTGGGACTAAGGGAAACCCCTGCTCGCAAGGAGAAAAAGGCACATGGAAAACAGGGCCTGAGGGTTCTCTGGAGAAGAGAGAGGGTTTAGAGGAGAAGGCGAACAACTGGGTTATCGGGGTAAAATTTGAGGTGGCAGGGTAAGAAATAGGGTGCATGCACTCTGAGAGACCCTCTGAAAACCTTGCATGCTCCTGGTAAAGGTGGGCCCCTGGAGAGCAAGAGATGAGTTTTGCAGCTACCTGAGGAAAGGCCACCGGATAACCAGTGACATCCACGCCCTGTTTAAAGCTAAGGTAGCTTAGCCCACGGTGGGAGGACTGTTAAACACGGCAGTTACAAGCTCAGTGTGCAGTGAATTCATGCCCGCCGTGCCCCCCAACAGGGTGACCGTCTCTCTCTGCTCCTTTGGGTTGCCTTCCTTTAGGTGGAGCCCTTTGCCAGCCTGGCAGGAGCTGTTCGCAGCTCCGTTCCCCGAGTCCTGATCAACCGAGATCTCGTAGGACCCTTCGCCTGGCAGCAACGCTACAATGATGTAGCCCAGCTGGGGGACGTGATCAGTGGGGTTGAGAAGCTGGTGGAGCTGCTGGACTGGAATGAAGAGATGCAAACACTAATTCAGAAGGAAAAAGAAAAGGTGGGAAGGGGCTCAGAGCCCTGTCTCCCTCCCTCAGCCTCTTCATTCCTTGTGCTGGGGTTATTCCGGGAGGAGCAGGACTGTGCTTGCTGGGGTTAGACTTGCACCACAGACATTGCCATGCTTGCAGTCTGCATTCAGAGAAAAGGACCACAGAAAAGCACAAAAAGGTGAAAAACCCAAACCAAACGCCAGTGCTATTTGGCAGTGAAGGTGCCTCAGAGCAGAGTGCTGCGCTGCTGGATGTTTCAGTGGTACAGAAGGGGAGGAAGCAGATCTGCCAACCTCAGATGAAAGAGGAAGAATATGGAAAAGGGCAGGCTTTGGGCTGAATGAGAGTGCTTTAGTGCTTCTTCAAGGAGCGACCCACTCAATTACTGAAAACCTTTCTGTTGATTTCATCTTTTTTTTTTTTTGATTAGTTCCCAAACACACTGAAAAAGCCCTCTAGATGGAGGTAGAGTTTCCTGGAGCTGGAACTGACCAACCAGAAAATCCCCCCTGCCATTGGTATCAGATTAATCCAGTACAATCTTGCAAGTCAGCCGAGGACTCACCTTTGCACTTAAGCAACACAAAACATGGGCTTTCTCTACTTCAGGCAATGCTTCCCTCAGATGTGTGAGGAGGCTGCAGAACTCCACTGAGCGTGCAGATGCGCAGCGGGCCGTGCTCTTGGGTGCTGAAGCTGCCGTTCAGGCATTGGTTTTTACGCTGCTTTTTCCCTGGCTGAGAGCCTGAGCCTGTGATGCTGTTGATGGCACGTTACATGAATAATTGCTGAACTAAACTAAGGAGCCAAGCCAAGCATCACCTTAGTGGAGCTTTCCTTTCTGTACATTCACATAATTGCTTTGGTTTCATTTCTAGCAGTTTTTCTGGTCATGGTGACAAATAAGTAATAGTAGTAACGAAAGGGAGGCTCTAATTGTGCTATGTCCGAGACCAAACAAGGTGCTGCAGTGGCCAGACGTGCGACGAACAGCAAGCAGCAGGCAGGAGTGAGGGTACTTGCTCCACCTGACAGCATTGAATTGCTAACTAAAGACTTGACTCTCTTCCCCCACTGATCGTGCAAGAATGGCAGCACAGGGAAATACACCTGTAATCTTTTGAGATCTTCAGAAGTGAGAAATTATAGGAGAGCAAGTTCTTAATTACTTTGAGTTTAGTGCTAATGTTAATTACTACATTGCTTTAGACCTGCTGGGAAGGTTTCTCCACATTTGGCATCAAACACTTTTTTGTTGGTTTAAGCAGAAGTTGTAACTTGTGGGCTGGGCCAACCCTTGTGTAAATGGGCACAGCTCTGTTGTCTGCAGTAGGGCTCTGCCAACTCACTGTAGCAAGAAGCCTGTTGTATTTTTAACAGATACACTGTCTGTGCATGACTACTGCTCACCCAAGTGAAAATCTGACCTCAAGATTCCAATTTTAACATTCAGGTTGTTCTCACTTTCATCAGATTATGTGGTAGGAATGAATAGGAATTTTTAGTTCTTTGGTCAGGTTTTTGATTTTTCACTACAAGCCATTCTGCGTTTGCATGAGATCAGCCAGCCCTTCATTTAGTGCTTGTGCTGCTCTAAATCACTGATGGATAAAGCCGATGCAAATGTGGTAAAACATGAAAACCAAATTCCCCCTTGCTCTGGGATTTTGGTGCTAGGAAGCATTGCTGGCTGAGCTAACAGGGGTTGGAAGGTTTGAAACACGCTAGCAAACACTGTGTGGTCTTTCTATTTTTAGCTGGATGCAAAAGACAAATAGGACAGCTGGCTCCCTGCTGCTGGAGACTGACTTTCACCTTGAAAAAGAGATGTTGTCATGCCCAGCACAGGCAGAGAAAGAGATCTTGGCCGGAAGCTGTGGAAGAGGCCATCCGGCTCTGCAGCAGCAAACCCACACAGGACTGGCCCCCTGGGGAGGAGGGGATGCTTGTGGCTCAATCCCGCCAGCCTGGGAGCAGAGCAGAGAGGCCTTCACCCACGAAGCAAGGCAGGCTGAAGGGAGCGAAGCCCAAATGCCAGGCTGCAAACTGGTTCTGTACGTGAAGGCTTCCCCACCTGAGACTTCAGAACAGTTGATGAAGCCACTGAGCACTGTTCCCTCCTTGTCTTACCTCATTTCGGCACCCACTAGGAGAGACTTTCCTCTTCCGCAGCTCCGGCTGTCACCCCATCAGCACACCGTTTAACGACGTCCAGCCACGAGAGCGTCACCGGTAAGTGGCCGGGAGCTCGTGGGCTCGTGCCAGCATGTCAGACGAGCTGTGCACATGCAGCTTGCTGTTTGGGTCTCCCTCCTTCTGAGCCGTCTGACCTCAGAGACCCTCGGAGGGCCTGGTTTTCAAGGATCAGGCGTTGAAAATGCCGTGGAGGTCAGGCCGTAAGGCAGGACAGAATCACTTCAGTCTGGAGTGAGCTCTCCAGCTCCCTCCACCAGACTGAGCATCTACCAACTCCTTTCACAGCTCCTCCTCAGACACTTCTCAGTTACAGTCTTTCAGCTGCTGCAGACTTGTAGTGTTTATTCTTCAGATGAAATCCCTGCTGATCAGGGGACGAATGCTGTCATGGGCGCCTGTCTTCCATTCCTGTTCAGGAACACCAGCTCAAGCTGCTGGAAGAGCTTTGAATCAGGGTAGTGTTAATTATTTAATAATAAAAAGAGTTCTAATTCTTTTGCTGATGTCACCTGAGGGTTTTTCTGTAAACTTCACTCCTTTCCTAGTGTTTGAACACATTCTGTCCCCACCACCACCACGCTTTTCACCTGCTTTTATATTTTTTTTTTTTTTTTCTTAACCTCACACAAGTGCCTTTGCTCCCTGTAAATGCTGTCCCAGGGAGAGGCAGTGTCAGTCAGAGCACTGCAGGGATGTCCTGCTCTTTCCCAAGTATGCCCTAGCAGACAAGCTTTGCATATCACAGGTGCAGCAGAGCCTCTTCCCTGCAGCAGGACATGAATTTCATCACCCCAGCACCCAAATTTGGCTGTGGGGATCGAAGTCTGTTTATCACAGCAACTGTTCTAGAGGCAATCCCAATCAGTACCAGCTCTGAACAAGCAGAACAAAATGCAAAGCATTTTATGCCACCGATTTGTTATGGTTAATGCTAAACAGCAGAAAACCCAAATGAAGGGAATAAAAGCATTTGAGCACACAGCTGTGTCTTACTAACACAACACTGGAACACTGTTTCTGACTTCTATACCTAAAAGCTCTTCCCAGGGCAAAGCTACTGTCTTAGGTCTTATCTGTTTACATAATTAGAAGCGTTGGGACCTCACGCTCATCTGCTCTAAATCAGACTAGCTCTAGGAACCCCACAGAAGCCTGGCACATCTACTGCTAATGCTACAGGACCAGAGTTCGGTGCGTGGTGCCAGCTGCTTCCTTGAAGAAAGGTTTGAAGAAGTTCCCATTCAGACAAGCAGACTTGTTTGTCCAAATGCACAATTCAAATATATCCTCGTGTTCCTCCTCACAGCCAGAACCAGCCCAGCAGATATTTGAATGCGCAGCCTCAGGGAAAGCAGAAGGATTGTCCTCTCACTTTGCAGAGCAGCAGAAGCCTCATGGCACGTTGCTTCACACCGAAAATGGTGGCGACCTGTTGTTTCTAAACCCTTCCCTGTTTATAAACCCTTACTCCAGAAGCTCCCTGTGCCAAGTTCAGCCCCTGCACTGGGGCTTTTCAAAGCAGGGCCTGGCAGTTGCACGTCAGGGGATTAAGCATGACAGAAAATTAGAATACAACATCATCAGAATGATTGAATTAAAAATACACCCTGCACTTTTCCATTTGCATGGAATGCTTTGGAGAGCTTTTACAGCTGGAAAGAGATCAGAGGTCTGCATTTTTGCACAGAAGGTTTGGGGTTTTTTTTGCTAGTTACTTAAAAAAAGAGATGCAGCTGGCCTAAAAACTCCAGCTGCGATACACTGAAGCTATTCTCATGACAGAAGCCTGTGAATCTTAGTGGGTCAGTTTTACATAAATATTGTGTACCCCTGGGAGAGCCTGAACTTTAATCACAACTACTAAGAAAATTCTTAATCACTGAAGAACTAAACTAAACAAAGCATACCTTCGGCTTTTCGCCTCACAGAAAGTCTTCAGAAAACAAGCACCGACTCCTAAAAATACACAGGCAGAAACACTTGCAAACCCCCCAGACCCAGATTTCCAGGATGTCCAATGTGGTGCCCCACTGCGGAGCCTGGGCAGCCTGTCCTGCCTCCCCACCAGAGCTCCCGCCCCGCTGCGTTCGCTGCCTCGCAGGGAGTCGGAAACCTCAGCAGACCCAGGCAACCAAACGATCATCGAGGCTGGCTCGCATCCTGCAAAGGCTGAGCAGCAACTCCCTATTGCACAGGCAGAAAACAGAGCTGGTGTGCACTATTTTCAACTGTTAGGGAGCATTTGTAAAGGAGATGAACAGTCCCGTAAACAACTGCATGTTGCGAGGCCCGAGGGGTCGAGCTAAGATTGTTTTGCAATCCTCAAGCTTCAGTGCTTGCTTCAACTTCGAGATGCTCCATTCCATACTCGGTGGTCATGGTGCAGGGAAAGGTTCTGGCTTAGCCCCAATTTAATGCTACAATTTTACCTCCCAAATAAAAACTGTAAAACTCGGGGTGATCGGAGTAGAACCATGTGCCAGTCAGAAAAAGACCAAAGATATTTCCTTACTTGCTCAGAGCTATCACATTTGATGAATCACTGCCATGAGCCCATTTGTCAGGTTTTCTTTATTCTAGCATCACTTTTGCATTCCTACTTGTGCCTATAAGTTTTCGAACTCTGGTACATGAGACAAACTGGAAGATTTTCTTTAAAAAGAAAAAACCCAAACAAAACAAACCAGAAAAGACGACAAATCTAAGCCACAGCAAAGGACAGGACCAACACCAGCTCCTGGGTGCAAACAGCAGTGGACTTGTGGGAAAGCCAAGGCAGACGAGGAGGCAGCAGACAAAGCCCAGATTTTGGCCTTTCATTTGGAAAGCGTGAGATGGGCAAAGGCTAATGCCAAAAACTAAACTCAGTAACAGGAACATTGCACAGCGCCAGAGACGGAATATGAGTGCTCCTGGCCATCACCCGTGCCTTTCTCTCCTGTGGCCGATGGGAATGCTGGAAGCTTCACACAGAGGCTTTGCTCAGCTCCGGTGGTGCACACACCGCTGCTCCCCTCCGCACTCGCGGACACACTCCTGGTTTTGCACAGACACCACCACGCTCACAGCCATACATAGCACACACACGTACAGCTACCCGCTGATGAAATGGATGCACCGTGCCGAGACACCCTGCAGACACTGCTCCCCAAGAACTGCCACGAATAACCGCTCCCCCCCATCTCCTGCAGCCCCACCTTCCCACCTGCATTCCTGGGGAGCAGCTCCCCCCACATAGGGCAGGCCACACTTAGCCACGCACAGCGACGCGCACGCCGACGAGCGGCCGCACAAGCGTCAGCACGTACACAAGATGCTCCGCAGACTGCTGAACCCTGACGGTGCGACAGAAAGATCCTCCCCGCCGCCCTCCTTCCCAAACATCACGTATTAAAAAAAAAATCCTACTGGGAAGTCCTGGAAGCAATTTGGAGTCTGAAATCCTCAAGGCTGCCGACAGGAGAGACCAAAGTGGAGCCAGGCCACGAAGACCCTCTGGAAGGAGAGGTGGTTATGGAGCTGGGAAGGAGGCAGGTGGTGTTCCTTGTTGTGGACTCTGGGGGGTCCAAGCTGGATCTAGATCCCACAGGGAGAGTCCTGGCCCAGCACTAGCCTCTGGGTGCAGCACCAGTTCTGGAGGGAGAGCGATGGGGGCTCCCCAGCTCTCCGAGGCTGGGGTGAGAGGTCTGGATCAGTCCAGCCCCAGATCCGAGTCGGACGACGACCTCTCGTCAGCCATATCGTGGATGGCGTTCTCCATGGGGGCCAGGTTGCCGCTCGGCGTGATGCCCATGGGCTGGATGACTTGCTCTCTGCAACCAGGGAGGAGAGGGGGGAAGGCAACACAGATTTGTAGCAGATACTGCAGGAAAAGACGAGTACTACAGCAGAAACGTGGAGCTTGTTGAAATTGCCCCGAGACAGCCCAGAACAACCCCAGGCCACCGCCAAGAATCCCTTATTAGAAGTGGGGGACAGTTCCAGCTATGAAACCTCCAGCACGCTGAGGCAATGGCTGGAAGCACATTTCACAAGCATTGCGGTTCTCAGGTTCCCTGGAACAGGCTCAGTTTTAGAGTCCTGTCCTGTGAGGTACAGGATTGCCAGAGGAAAACTAGCACTGGGATCGGTGTTCCTCTCCCTCTAACACACAATGGAAATACATGCAGTAAATGTGCTGCCCTTTTCCCTCCCACCCTTGGGGGTGGTCTGAACTCATTTGGCAGACTCTGGGTTCTTCTCTGTGGCACCTATTAATGATGGATGAAAGATGACTGGAGAAAGCACTCCTGCAGGGAACGGGACTTGGTGGCAGGGGCTGCCATCTGTCCCCAAAACACTGCTTCCTACTGAGCAGCCTTGCCAGGACAGTGGCTGCTGTTCTTACTGAGCACCTGGCCAAACCTGGAGAGACAGCAGGTGCTTGGAAACACAGTGCAGGCACGTAGAAGAATTTTGCAGTATGCCATCATGCCCAAGAGGTGTGTGGGGCTTGCAGTGCCTTCCCCTGCACATAACAGAGCCCAGATTAAGGAAATATTTCCCCATGTATCTCCCCCGCTCACTCTTTCTTACATCCCTTTGGTTAGTGGTGGCCTTGGGAATACATTCAAAGAAATGTCTTTGTAAAGGTAAATGTAAATCACAGACACGCAGGTGCTAATGCAGACGCGAACATGCACAATTTTCTAGTACCTGGACAATTTGTCAAACATGTTGACTAACTTCATGGCTTCATATTCCTTCTGCTCTTCAGTCATCCCTTCCATGGGGTTGGGTAGTTTCTCCTCGACACGTCCCGTCACAGGGTTAATGCTGCAAGAGGAATAGTGAGGCCGGGGCAAAGGAGGGAGGTAAAGCAGAGGAGTGACAAAAGGGCTGTTTAAAAAAACCTTCATTGCCTCTACTGAGCACACGAACACAATGGCATAGCTGGTTGTCACTGCTGCTCGTCTCATTAGACCCAAGTGCTATTGTAGTGCAACATGGTGCTTCTGACCTCTTTCTGTACGTCCTATGCACAGTCGTCGTCCCCTTACAAATCCCTATCGTTTCTCTGCTGTGAGCAACATCCCCACCCTGCCAATTCCACAGTGTAGTTTTAAACCAGGTGCGCAAGGGCAGACAACACCTATTCCCTCTCCTTATGTCAGGAGGCAAAAAGTTAACACAGAAAACAAAACCCCAAACCAACCTGCAGACCACATTGAAGAGGATGTTAGAAAGTACAGGACCCACAGCTGAGCACAGTCAGAGCTCTCCCAGCACACCCCTCATCCTCAAGTTACCATCACCCAACTGGCAGGCAAAGGGTTAAAAAAAAAAGAGGGGGTGGAAATCCAGCTTGCTCCAGCAGCTCAGGGCTCTGGAGATGGAGGAAAGGAGTAATGGCACTTCCAATCTTGCTGCAAGAAAGGACCACCCTTACCCAAGCACGCAGTAAAAGCCTGCCACTGTACTGACATGTGTGGATGCCAAAAAAAGGTGCAAGATACGGATTAGAGATATACTACCACATGCACACCATGAACAGGTCTGATGCAGAATGGGCTCTGGCTTAAGCAACCCACTTTGCTCTAGAGTCTGTGCCCAGCTGCAGGGACCCAGTATATGCACTGGTGACCACCCACACCACGAGCAGCTCGGCCACAGAGGCATTTCACCCAAGGAACAGGAAGAGAGGGTGGAACTGCTAAGTAATGCAGAAGGAAACACGCATGTGAAAGAGCAGGACAAGGGAGGTGCCAGGGAGGCAGATGAAGAAAGGGACAGAGCAGGAATGGGAAGAAAGTGTAGGAAGAGGGGTGCTACAGAGGGGGAGCAGACTTCTTTACTTGGGCTTTGCCTCTTTGTACTCCTCAGTGTCTGTGTCTTCATCTTCTGAGTACTCTCCCTCTTCCCGACCACCAGCCATGAGGCCTCGTGCTGCCAGGAGCCCAGCTGCATTCCCATAGCCCGTGTACTTCACAAACCGCGACACTGCCGGGAGAAGGGGAGAGAGACCAACCCGTGCTTCCCCTCCTGCCTCTTCAGCCCCGTCTTCTCCCATGTGCACCAATCTTGCTGTTGGGGCAAGGCCACAGAGACCCAGAAACACCAACACTACTTTGAACTCTGTGACAGGGAGCAAGGCTCCCACACCATGCACCAGGAATGGCAGGGACAACACCCAGGGGGCCGGGGTCTGAACGCAGGCCAGGTTGTCTGCAGGGCGTTGGGGTGTCCTCCAGCAGAGCTTTTCACTCCCCGCTGGCATGAGACAGCAACTCCCTCCCACAGAGCACTTAGATACTCTCCACCGCTCCCTACTCAGTGTTTCTGGCCCAAGGGAAGTCAGAAGTTCATGGTGGCTGCAGAGGGTCACCCATCCCACACTCTCTGGCTTGTCCAGAGGCCAGGCTCCAGGACACCCTGTTACCAAAGCCCACAAGAAGCCCCTGCAACTCACCACTCTCCTTGCAGAGCACGAAGAGGAACTCTGCCGCGCAGTGCTTCACGTCGGTGTCGATGTGGGTCATCAAACGCACCAGCTTGTTCCGCAGCAAGTTCCCCACCTCCGGCCGATTCCTCACATCCCGGAGCGGTGGCAGCACCTACAAAGCCACAGTGAGGGGTGATCAGTGGAGCTGGAACAGCAACGGCAGGTCAGACAGGGGGGAAAAAATGTATGTGCATTTTACAAATCAGCTAAAACTAATAAATCTGCAGAGGATGGGAGATGTGGAAAAAGCATTGTGGGTACCAAAGGCCTCATCCACCCATATATGAGAACCTAGCAGAGAGAGGTCTGTTTGGAGAATGGCAATAATCAGGCGGTTTGCTGTTCTCCTCTCTCCTCAGTGTCATTCAACTTTTGACTAAACTACAGTGTACCTTTGCCTTCAGGAACTTCCTCGTCTGGCGGTGGACTCGGGCGCTCTCAGTCAGCAGGTTCAGCACAGGGGTCAAACTCTCCTTCAGCTTGTGTCCCTGCAGAAGCATCCACAACACGTTAGTCATAGTGAGCTCAACTTCTCTGGCTCGTGGTAGAGAACATGAGTACAGACCACCAGGGAAACAGATGGACACCAAAGCTTTCCAGCCTCTGCTGCAGGAATTTCAGTGCTTCATCACTCAAGCAGCATGGCTCTCCAAGCAGCGCTAGAAATATTTGCACAGGACGCCCAGAGTAGAGAAGTGCTGCGGTAAAATTTGGAGGCCCTGTGGAATAACTCAAGACTGAAAAACCACAGCCAGCTTGAAAACAATGCAAATTCAGGCTTCCAGAAGCTACCCATCAGATCACTATTGAGTGAAACAGAGCACCGATATTTCAATCGCCCAGCTAATCTACTGTTCAACCAATCTCACTACCTGCAGTCCATAAAGCAATGACATAGTCATTCGACAGATTTGTTTCAGTCCTACCAACCGTAACAGTTCTGCCTCTGCTATAAACTGCACCTTCTATAAAGGTATATCTCAGAACTAACCACACCTTGCTGGTGCTCCTGTGGTGTTGGCACTGGGCATTTCAAGGACAAATATAGGCTGAAGGAAAGGTGCCCTGCAGTGAACTTGTGAAAATGAGCAGTGACAAACTCACACAGCAGCCTCTCAACTTACCCTGTCAAGGCGTCGCTCTAGGAAATCCAGCAGGATGCTGACTGCATCCATGTTGACACCCATGTACTCAAGTGAGCCTGGCCGGACTTTCGGGGTCAGGAGGACATCCAGACATTTCAGGGGCAGGTTGCCCAAGAGGTTAACCGTATGACTGAACATATGAAAGAGAAGAGAAGGGAACACATAGTCATGGCTCTTTGTTCACACAACTTCTTCAGCTATCCAGAAATGAAGGTTCATTACTAACTTCCAGGAGTGTGAGGACCCTGAGACCCAAGCTGTCTCTGGGCTGCATCCCAAGCTCCTCACACCACTAAAAGGGAATAAGTTAAACTGCTTTTTGGATAGTTGAACTATTTGCTGGCAGTCCGAAGAGACTTGAGTGACAACTGAGAAACCATGCACCTTGACAGAGAGGCCAAGTAGGACCAATCTGGGTGGTCAAAGGCCTGTCTCTAGGGTCTCCTGCTGCACCACTCATTCTCACCTTGATGGTCAGGGCAATGCATTGCTTAAGGTTCCTCTAACCATGGTCTTCTCGGGTACAGGACGGTGTCACCTGCTCAGAGCTGACATCCCTGGACCAATAATGCTCAGCCGTGTGACACAGACACTTTCTCAGCTTGGCTCAAGAGACAGTTAATTAAGGCCAGCACATGAACTCCTTACTTAAAAGTACCAAACATCTGCTCTGGCAAGTTGCCCACTGAAGTGGGTGGCACTGTTGAGGCCTGATGCAGGATATTGAACCCCCTGGGGTCAGGCACGCCTGGAGAAAACATTTCCTCCTGTCGACCTGGAGGCCATGGCATTAGCACACGTAATTTGACTGTGGGAAGGGCAGGGCTATTTCTGAATTCTAGCAGCGTGAGGAACCTGCAGGCCAAACCAAAGATGCCTGCTTGTCAGCAGTGACCTTAGCCAAGGGGGTACAAGCAGAAGATGTCAGTGTCAAGGTCAGGCAGGATCTGCCTTGAGATCTGTTTCCAGTGAAGATCATGACCTAGTTATCTAACAAAGACCTGTGGAACTCCTCTGTCCGGTCCTCTCCATCAGCAGAGATCATGAGGCAGTGGCGCAGGAGGGCACCCAAGTGGCGGTACAAAGCAGCATCTTCCTGGCCCCAAAACAGAAAATGAAAACCTTGATCAGGAAAGGGGATCCTCCACATCCCAGAGCCTGCTGTCCCTGCAGCCCACAGCCCCATCACTCCCTCCAGCAGCCTGACAACTGGCAGCAGGGTGTGTAAGTGGAAGTAGCCTCCCGATTCTCCTTTTGAGGTCACAGTCTTCCTGCTGCCCAATACCTTTCCCCCCACTCTACAACACTGAGACAAGGGCTGGAGGAGGCCCCAGAACAGGCCCATGGATTAGTCATGGATGTTCTCCATCACACCTGCCTTTGACCTTGCCCAGAAGGTGAAAGAATACCAGGGCACACTCAGAAGCAAGTTATCTGGGGGTTTCACTCTCCCACTTGTGCAATGAGTCATGTCATTAAGAAGGAAAAATGCCCAACTTCTAAATTTTAATGCTCTAAAAGTCTTAAGGGTTAACGATGCATTGGATAGAGGCAGTGCTCTAGGGAGGAAGGTCCGGACACAGGAGTCTCTTGCTACCCTTACACGTACCCAGGGGCTGCATGAGGGCCAGTATGTAATATGAGGAAATGCAAGCGGAGGAGAAAACCAGTAGGCAAGCCACAACCCAGAGACATGCGAATGCAGTGGGGTGGGACACCCAAGGACCTTACCTCGTCCACCTCCCTCTTGCTGGAATCAAAGGTGATATTGAAGAGCACTTTCAGGATCTCCATGGCTCGCTCTGTCTCCTGCCGAGGCAAAGGTGGGAGAAGTCCCTCCTCGGTGGCAACTTCGTAGGGGTCCAGCCACTTTACACCAAGGGTCAGCTCCAGGGTATCTGTCATCAGGCTAATGCCCCTGAGCTCTTGGGCTAGCTGCTGCCGGATGTCCACTCTCAGCGCTGTCAGCAGAAACAGGAGACGCAGGTCAAAGAACTTGACCTCGTGAGGAAGGCTCCTCTCATTGTACAGTTTGATGCGCTTGGCCAGGCCCACCACCAGCCGGGCTTCAGCTGTCAGCTCCTGTGCCCTAGGGCTGCTGAAGACAATGTTGCAGAGGCATTTGAGGGATTCCAGGATTACATCCAAGTCTGGGACCTCCCGGACGAGCTCCTCTGAGTAATCAATGCCAGCATGCCTGGAGAGGGTCTTCAGGCCTTCCTTGGTGGTGAAAGGGTCAAGGCAGTATTTGTCCCGGGACAGGATGCGGATGCTTTCCAAACACGTGACCTGGCAGGACGGCTGCAGCTCTCTTTCCAGGAACTTGATCAGCAGCTGGGCCATTTTCTGTGTGGTTGGAAACAAGCAACGCCTCATGCACTGATGCTTCACAGCGCTCCCCCACCACCCTACAATGCTCTGACCCGGAAAACGCAAGCACCACCTCGAGATGGGCCCGCTAACAGCTCTGGTTCAGGTCTGCACTTGGCAGCACTCAGGAAGTGTTTGGCACCAGCATCTGATCCTGACCCAGCTCGAGCAAGGACACCCAGCAAGAAACAAAGAACGGCTGGGAGAGGGTATCAGATGTAAGGGCAGGGTATGGACAGGCAACTGCTACTATTGCATATTGTACCTTCACCCACAGTTAGGATGGTTCAGGCTAACACGGTTTACTTGACCGCTGCATTAAGCTAAGAGAGGGCAGGCCAAAAAAGTCCCTTTTGGCTTCACTGAGGAGCAACAACCAATTCAACAGAAGTTCTCTATTCCCACCCAGAGCCTTAAGATTAGGAAGGCATCTGCTTTGGGTGCTCCAGAAACAGACAGAAAGGGTTGAGGGATGCGTCAGAAAACTGCCGAGGGAGGGCAAAAGAACCTAAGCAAGGCGAGAAGAGCACATGATGCCCTAGGAAAGGAGGTGAAAAGACCTCAGGAGATTCAAATAAGTAGCACCTCCCTAAACCTCAGTACTGTCTGGAGACCTAGTAGCCCAGATCCTCAATAGGTACAGACCGGCAGAGCTCCACTAACACCAATTCACAACAGCTGAAAATCTAACCCTTGTGGATAACAGCATCGTATGTGACATCAAGCAGCTGAAGAGTACAAGAGCAAAGGTAATGCTTCACACAGCCAAGCACAGCTTGGTTTCAACCACGTGTAGCAACACTTCACATTACACTAGTAATCCACTGGACAGACATTCACGGCTTGGTGAGGTAAGATCTCACTAGATCTCTCTAACTTAACACTCTATCAGAGCACATGTCTTTCCACACGTTACAAGCGCGAAGGAATCCAAGATTGCACAGTTTGCTATCACTTAGTGTAATTGGCTTAACACAGCCTAATCAGTTATACTTCATATAATAAAAGGACTGAGGGAAAGAACAAAGGAAAAAATTAATTTTAGTCCTTAAGTGCAGCTGGCAGAACTGAACAAGCTTTAGCTGATGAAGTATGCCCCACAATCACACCCTTGAGAAGTGAGAAAGTACAGTCATTCCTCTTCTTCCCTACGAGGAGTCAGACACAGGAGTTAAAGATACAGTCATAAGTAACCACAGCCTCTGACTGACTCAGGTTAAAAAGATCTCAGAGCATGTGTCCAGGGCTAAACCTTCAGAAGAACTGAGCACCAGGAACTAGATGGTGACGCTCAATCATATTTCATGACATACACCCCAAAAGTGGAGCACCCCAAGGCTGTGCCTGAATTCACAGCCTGTGTAACTGTCCCAGCTCAAAGAGCAAGTCAGTGCAAGGCAAAGAGTTTGGATCTTGTAAGATCCAGTCCTACACATTAAGCTGTACCTGGAAAAACTTCATGCTAGCATTAGCTGGCAACAGCATGGACAAAAGAGGTCCCGTTCTCCACCCTGGCTGCCTGGTCCACACTTGATGTGCTAACACAGGCATCAGCAGAATCACCTAATGAACTGGACACAAAACTGATCCAGCTGGAAAATAACCCAGGAAAAAGAAGTGTTATTCTTTAGGCAGATCAGCCCACCAACCATGTAAAGGTCTCCCTTGGCATGAAAGAACGGCAAGAGTAGAAATGAACAGGCAGGAGTGTTTCTTTCCACTGAGCGCCAGATTACGCTAGCTTAAAGTATCTATTAATATACAGCCTGGGTCAAATCCTGCAGCTGCCTCACAGCAAAAGCACCTACCCTCTGGAGGCTTGCATGATGCTATGATCTTTGCCTAAGAGACTCATGCCACAAACACAAAAGATCACACTTTTTGTACATCCGTGGCTGAGACTATATGCACCACGCAACCCAAAGGACTTGCTAATGCTGGAAGAATGCTGACCTTCATCCTAAAACACCAACTACTGATGGAAAAACTGGAGGCAGATGCTCTGAGCACACCATTCCCTAACTAAGTTAATGAAAAACCAGTCATTTCTTTCCCTGTAGGAGCTGCCACCACCAAGCCCTGCTGGACACAAGTACGGAGCAGCGGGTTTACCCATCCGACTAGAGGAAGAAGCCGAAGAGCATGCCTACCTTCCTCTCTTCCCGCTCCTCGTCATCAAAGGTGAAGCACTGAGATTTCTGTGGGGGCAAAACGGAAACAATCAAAATAAACTAATAGGTTAAAAATCCACAAAACTGTTCCCCCCGGTCAGCAGAAGGCCGTTCAGCTGGAAAGGAGCAGGTCTGAAAACATACTGCAAAAGCAAGCACGACTTCTCAAGCACAGTCCCCACCAGCACAGGGGCAGGGAATCAGCATGGCAAGGATCACTTAGAGAGGTCCATGATATTTGTGGGGTTTGTAACAAGCGGCACAAGCTCCTGAGGAGCGAGACAAAAGGAAAACCTTCCTGCTGCCGAGGTTTTCGTTTCAGACCTGCCTTTTCTTTCCAATACTGTTCCTACTTGGGCAACTCCCAACTATGTGCTTCACAACTAGGGGGAATGAATCTGGTTTGAAAAGCACAGAGATGGGCCATGCCACCAGGTCTGAAGCACTCTCCCTGAGTGAGATCCCCGCTAGTCTGGAGGGCCCCATTTCTCTTTCAGCCTTGAAAAACATTTGTGATGAATACTACCCGCTGCCCTCTTCTGCTGGCTCTGTGGTGGAGGCTGACTGCCACAGGCCAAAGCCGTGCCCATCTGATGGATGGACTCATTTTTAAATACTGCAGCAGTAACGCAGACATTCGTCACAATCCAAATACCCTGTAATATCTGGCACTTCCTCGGCTCAGTGACACCACCAAGCTGTGCCCATGCATCTCTCCCCTTGATACTTATTGTTCCTTTTCCTGACCGAAAGTACTGTCTCCTTGTTACTTGCAAACAGATCCTTGCAGTTATTCAGGTCATGTTCTTTAAGCACAAGAGACCTGATCTCTACACCCCCAACACGTCCCTTTCCTTAATAAACTGTCCCGCTCTTTGTTCATGGGAAACAATTCTGTGTTTCTCACTATTCTGGCTGTTCCTCAATGGACAGTCTCCTTTCTGGCTACATCTGCTTCCAACGAACTGGACAGCACAGGAGACCACAGGCGCCCTAGTGAAAAGCAGCACTTTCCACTGAATGATGCATTCCTCATTTACACCAAGAGAAGAGCGTTTGGTCCAAGCTTTGAGAATGAAAATTTCTAAAACACTAATTATGTTTGTATAGGTACAGTTAGATCTATAGATAGAGATATGCAGATATAATTGTATCTTAATTCTCCCATCATTTTCTTAGCGCTCGCTGTCACCTTTTACTGAGTTACACTGCTTACGCAGCTGCTCAATAATGGTAATTAGCCTTACCACAATCAATCATTCTTATACTCTGGACTTATTCTTCTCCTGAGTGATCGCAATTAATGGATATCCCGTCTATAGGTCTGAACAGCTGAGTTTGTCTCCCTTTGTATTTATCACCTTACGTGTTGTCCAATTGTCTAACTCTACCTGATTTCCTGCCCAGTGAAGCCCAGGACTGACTGCATCGAGCTTTTCAAGATCACAGGTGTTCCCTGACTCACTCCCTCTGCAAATGCAGTCTCCCCTGCTGTTCACCACCTTTTTTACATGCTGCCAATTCCTGTCTGCTTAAAAGTAGAAGATACAGTTTGCAGATTAACTGTGTCACAGTCACCAAGATCTCAGGGATGGCTTTGGTCTTTCTAGCCTAGATCAAGCCCTGATGGACAAAGCAATGTCAACACGCTGCTTGAGAAGCCTCAGGCGTGGAGTCAGGACAGCTGTACTCCTGCAGCACTGTGCCAGGGGCTGCCCTCTCGTGCTTTAGCACTGTGAGCTGATCCGTGCACAGGCTGTTGCACCACACTATGAGGAACTGGCGGTTCAGCCCTGGAACCGATGTGCTCTGCAGACAGCCGTACCACTTGTTCTTTTCCCATCGCATCCTCTTTGCAGGCTCCTGTAAACTCACTCGTGTATATTTTTGCCATACCTGTGGATTTGCTTTAGCTCTAGTTTATTCCTGGCAATCAAAAACTGACTGCGTATGCAATTGTGAATTAAAATATACCACCAGAAAAAGGACAGAGTACCATCAATTTTTACAGTAAAAAATGATGCAAGGAAGTTGCGAAGTTTACTGCAGTTTCATAATCCTCTTTGATCATTCCATTTCTTCTAGACAGGCTAGCAAAACCACTGACATCCTCACAAGTTTCCTACGCTTGATGCACCGACAAATGACCCAGCTGGAGGAATGCGACAGAAAATATTGTCGTTTGATGCCTTAAGCTGGTTACACATCCAGCTCTGTTGGCACTCCTCATTTCTCCAGCCTTACACCTGCTGTAGGTGATGTTACTCCTGCGGACTGCCTTTAGCAGGGACCCGCTCCTTCTTAGTTAGTATCTCCCCCGTTTCAAAACTGACTGCTGGAAATAGTTGCACACTCTCCCTCTTGCAACTCCTGCAAAATATTGACAGGTTTTCCCCGCTGGCTTCCTACCTACTCAAGAATGGTGCAGAATGAGTCACGGAGATCTGCAGGGCCAGCCTTACCCTGGTGGAAACTCTCTGGAGAAAATTTCCCTGACAACCAGGGTCTATTTCAAAAGGGATTTACCCCCACAAATAATCTTTTGCCACTTTAAGGCTAGAAGCACTTCCGTCACTGCTTCTCAACTTTTTTTTTTTTTTTACATTCTATATTCATTATTTACTGCTTATTGTCAGCTTTCAGATCAGGCACCTGTATCAAATTCCAGCAGCCCATCCCTGTCCACCTCTAGTGATCTTTTACCTGCAAATCACGACAACCATTTCACCTGCAGCTCCTCCCCACACCTCAGTTTTATTACCTCCAAACCTTGCCTTAACATAAAAGCTCCTCCTACTCACTCCTCACACCGATGTTTATTTCTCTGCCAGGTTTTACTTGGGATCTGAATAATAATAATAATAATAATAATAATAAAATCCCTTCTACATGCTTTACTTCCAGTATACAAAGGAACCGAGATAAAGAGAGGCTGCTTATCTGGTTCCTAGCAAAACATCAAGCAATAAACCATCTGCAAGTAAAAGATGAAACAGTCTGTAACATTTTTATGGCAGTAACGCACAGACAGATGCGCTCAGAGGAGACAGACTGGGGACGGCCGGATGGCACAGAAATCCCACAACATGGCCAACCTGCTTCCAGGCTGGTACGCGGCAGCAGCTGACGTCAGGCAGAGGTTTGACGCTCACTCACCTCCTGGTTGTAGATCTGAAGCACCTTGAGAACTGTGTCCTGCTCCCCACTTTCCACGGTGGCTACCACAGTCCTGAGCTCCATTATCTCAGCAGCTCAACTACAGTAGGAGATGAAACAAGGAGGAAGGGGAGCGAGGGGCTTCCAGGGCTCCTGGATAACGGTGATGCAAAAGGACCTTGATACACAGATATCTGAGAATGAGAGAGAAAGGGGTGGGGAAAGGAAGGAGGGAAAAACCTCAAGTGAAATTGCTCACGCTGTTGCATCCATAAAAGCAGAGCAGATGGATAACCCAAGTAAAACCAGCAGCCAGCTTCCTCTCTCTCCTTCTAATCCTCTTCTTTCTCTCTTTGATTTTCAATGCTTAATGTATGCTCTCCCAGTAAAGCACTCGGGGAAAAAACCTTCCCCCCACCCAGCCAGGGGATTAACATAGAGCAGATAACAGCAGCTCCCTGAAATAGCTCTCTGCCTCCTCCTCCTCCTCCCCTGGCTGGCCTGATTTCTGTTACTGCACAGGAGGGGGGAAAAAATATCCAGAAACATTCCTGTGGAGTAAAAAGGACAGAGGAGAAAGCCAGACAGATAGGAAAGCATCCTCCTGGCTTAAGGTGGAGCTACCTTCTAAGGTGGTGGAAAGAGAGAGATCATTAGGGTGTCGTTGCAGCTGCCGCTCGGCGCAGCCGGTGCCCGAGACAGGCTGCACATGCAGTACAGACGCACGTACAGGGGATGGCTGGCTTCCACGGCTCAAATCTTTATACCATTACAGGAGATAATGCGCCTCATGGTAATAATGTAAATGAGCAGATGCGCATAAGGACACGGATGAGGAGATTATTTTAGGCACAGGCACGAGTTTAAGAGTTCACAGAGCCATGCAAGTCCACGGTGTTGGAAAGTAACTCCCAACGATGGAAAATCCGGCAAATCTGAGAACACGAGCGAGCTCCTGCATCTGCCTCGCACCGCGCCCCGCGACAGGACCGAGCCCTGGGCACACCTCGTCACACGGAAGCACGGCCCCGGGAACCAGCTGCCTCTCGGGAGGCGGCGCGGGAGCGCCACGGCGGCCCCTCCCGCCAGACACAGGCGTCTGTGGGGACCAAGGGCGAGTCCTGCACGTTGGGAGCCAGAGAGCTGCGAGGGGAGGCCGCGCCCAGCCCGGCCCGGCCCGGCCCCTCGCCGCTTCTGGGGGTGGCGGGA